>JAMKQA010051582.1:0-22220 GCA_024699735.1 Posidonia australis
GGTGCAGGAATCGGAGTTTCTAGCCGCGCATCGAGATCCTAGAGGTGAGCCTGGTTACAGTCTTTTTATTCTGTGATTTGTGTAATTAGGCTTGTGATGCTATTGTTTGGTAGCGTGCCCAGGTTCGGGGCGTTACAAGCTGCCACCCAACCGAATCCAAGTTTTCTGTCCAACTAGAGGAAGCTTCGTTGCTTCGTAAGTTTACAGAAGAGGGAGAGGGAGATAGAGGGGACGCCAGGGCGGCAAAATGCCAACCCCGGGAACAAGGAATAGGGGAAGAGTTGTTAATGTCAGAAAAAATCCCTATAGCAGAGATATTTGGTGAAGAAGGCGTAGTACCATAAATGTTGCATCGGGAAGGAGAGAAATTAGTACTCTATTCGCACGAAACCGCCTGACAGTAAATGCTGGAGGCAACAGGATGGCGATACGAATCGCGTATGTCAGGGACATCCGTAGCCACGCAGGGTTGATTCGGAGACCTCACCAAATCAGTAATAGATGATAAATTAGAGTAAGACTGGGGATTAGCAATATAATTACAATTATAAGAAGGGTAGTTAAGAGAAGAACAATTATTATCCGCTTTAATCTTCGGGGGATGGTATCGAGAATAGCCCACACAAAGCTCTAGGCAGGGGTGCAGATGGTTGTGTCAGGTTCTCGAGAAGCCCACGGACCTGTCGTCTCTCCCGTGCAAGGGCGACGTTCCGCTTTCCGACGACCTACCAGCGACAAATTACCATTCGGAGCGTCGAGAGAAAACAGAGGATTGGACCGATCGAAGAAGGACCTAGGAGATAACGATCCATTTTCAGAGAATCCGAGGTTCTCTGGAACACAACAGGGCAACTCCAACTAAAGAACCCTAGCCGGGGCGACGACGGGAGGGTTAGTACATGATCCCTCATAACAGGAGAGAGTAAAATGAAAGGTCGCACCTCTAGCATAAAAATAATTCAGATCCACACACAGAAAACGGTAAACCAAATTATTCAACCAGTTGGGAGATAACTCCTTGCAATAGAAAAAGGCAATCCACAAGTAAATCTGTGTTAAGCCTGGGAGGGCTGATACTAAAAGAGCTATCAAAGTATGCAACATTCAGAAGACCAGAATCGAGAGAAGGGAATGCAGATCGCCCTCTAGGTGACAGTGTCCTCCTGGAAGATCGGGAACTTTTTCAAAATTCTATGTTTTGAGGTTTTATAGTAGTTATTTACTATAAAATGTTTTTGACGTGCAAATTTGCATGTGCTTTTCACTTCTAATATATTATATAAACATAATTTCTAAATATATTGACATCTAGTAGATGAACTTTGAAAAATTAAAAGTTCACATCATATTGCAATTAACTATACACCCACAACATCTAGAATAACATAAAACAACATTAAATCATTAACTGTATGACATCAATACTATTACTAACATTATCAAAAGGAATTAAAATAAATTTATTATAACATTAATTATATCCACAACAAACTCTACTTATTATGTTATTAATCACTAAACTAGAACGTGGATATTCAAAAAGTTAAAAGGTAATTAATCTTATTAAAACAACTCATTTAATAATTATATTATGAACAATAACGTAGAACTATGGTCAATTAACAAGACTTGTCCAAATATAAGAAAGCGATTTTTTATACAATGTGGTAGTCAAATTGCCACCTAAATTTTGTCATCTTTATTAACATTTCTAAGAATTTTGAGTTCATACCTACCAAAGTTAATTTTTAAGTCTATTTGGTAACAATTATGGATAACTTTTGAACTAAATGAGAA
Source organism: Posidonia australis (assembly GCA_024699735.1). Classification (NCBI taxonomy): domain Eukaryota; kingdom Viridiplantae; phylum Streptophyta; class Magnoliopsida; order Alismatales; family Posidoniaceae; genus Posidonia; species Posidonia australis. The sequence goes on from JAMKQA010051582.1 coordinate 1,798, forward strand.
GTTGAACAAGATCCTATATTTTACACTACAATATTTCAATGTGTCAGCTTAAGCTTAGTTTTTCAAAGGTGTTGTTTATGAAAATGAATAATTCCTCTATAACCTTTGCCAAAAGTTACCTTAGTATATGTTACCTGTGGAGCAAACAATTGGAATCTTTGGAGTGCTTAAAAGTTAGGAAGAAAACAAAAATTAGTGTTGCAAAGATAACACTTCCAAGTAGTTGGAGTAAAATGATGTAGAACTCAAGAGATCATGCAACTTGTACTTTTCTTAAGTAATGAAATAATGTAATAACAACATCAAAATAATCTGTCCTTTTATTGTAATAACTTAAAAAAAAATTAATCCATAAAATGCATTTATTTTTTAAAAGTTTTCAGTTATTTTCTTAGCTCTTGTTTGGATCTAGAATAAATTTTGAAATAAATCTAGAATAGGAATTATTATTCCGTTTGGTTGTTTAAAAATTGAAATAAATTCGGAATAGTAATTCCTATTCTAATTTACTCATTCTAGAGTAACTATTCTACGGAAAGGGTGGAATAAATTTATTTTGATACGTGTACGTATATAGTGTGTTTATTTTTTATTTAAAAATTAATACATATATAATATGATATAATCATACTTTAAATTAGATATATATATTAATAATCAAGTTAATTATTATTAATTTACATATTTTCCACCACACTTATTCTGATACTTATTCCACCCTTCATCTAAACCATAATATCTTCTTATACACACTTATTCATCTTTAAAATAAAATCATTTTCAAATTAAATAATAATATTATCATAATACTAATACTACTTTTTACTTATTTTTATTTCTCTTATTCTATATCTCAAAAGAGACTTAAAGAAAACAATAATTTAAAATCAGTCAGGCCCGAACCAGTCCAGCCCTGTCAATCGCAAGCGGAGGGCCGGGCCTGCAGCATATCCAGTCGTCCCTACCGGGTTTCTTTCGCATTCATGGCCGAGCACTGCCCGTTTTACAGTTGCACATTAACCCGGTCATGGTCCGATCTCTAGACGTGGTAAGAGCAGGGCGGGCACACCTATACTATTTATTCGAAGAAAACAAGCGAGAAAATTCCGAGCGGAGAGCTAAGGGTTTGTTGCTCTAGAGAGAGAGAGGTGAGAGAGATGAGGCAGTTCGATCCGTGGCCGGTGTTCTTCAAGAGGGAGTGGAACAGGAACTGGCCGTTCCTGGTCGGATTCGCCATCACCGGCGTCATCATCACCAAGTTGTCCCTCGGCCTCACTGGTAAAAAAAAAAAAAACACTCCTCATCTTCCATTTCCCCCACCATCGGATCCACCGGGAATTGGATTTCCGATTGATGCGTTTCTCTTTTCTTGTTATTGCCTTTTTCAGAGGAGGACAGGAAGAATTCTCCCTTTGCGCAGAAGCACAAGAGGTCGTATTCTCCCCCCTTTGCCCCAATCGATCCCATCTGGTTTACATACGTCTTCGTCTCTTCCTTTTCTTTTGTTGTTTTCTTCCGGGTTTTTTTCATGCATTGGATGCTTTGCGAAATGATTGATGTTTTTTACAATGTCTGTGGTACGAGTTAACTGGTAGGTAGATTAACTATACGAATGTCATTGAATGACATATATGTTTGGTTTTGCACGCGAAGAGACCTAGCTGATGATGCTGACAAATTTGAGTTATATGGAGAAACGTTGTCTTATTGGGTGGAGTGCTGATTATGTGAATGAGGATCGTGGTTTTATAAATTGACTGCTTGATGACAAGTGACTTCTCATCCCCGTGTTTTCCTTTTGAGTCAAACTGCTAAAGCAACAGCAGTTGGGGGCTGAGTAGCTTGACAAATGGGCTTTCAGGACCTATTTAAGGTTCTATTCAAACTTTTCGCCTTGGATATCTTCAGAACCTACTATTACTTCATGAATAAGTATGCCATACATGTCGAACTGGCATCACTACCTGATGCAACCAAAATAATATAGCCATCTGCTCTCAATACAACTATAGAAAAGATGCTTTTATACTAATAAATTACGAAAATAAACATGTTTGAACAAGAAGTGACATGAAACCTTTTTCTTTGTCCACCACATTGTTGCCTAGAATGCATCGTGTGTGGCTAAATTAATTAATAAGGGGGTGTGGATCATGATACAACATCTTACATCACAATATTTGTTGATTCAGCAAAGCCTGTAGAAGTTGTAGGATATCCCTTGAATATACTATTTAGTTTGCAGAAGGATATGTCTATTTTTTTAATTGAATGTAAGATAGAATTCAGAATATAAAGCAAATGACCATGAAGTTGTGCTATAGGATCAGGTGACTTTTTACTTGATTGTCATGGGACATTGCACTTGTCGTCTTGAGTTAGATTGTACAATTCATATGCTAGGTTCAGTCTCTTCTTCAACAAGCTGAACTAAGGTAAAAGAAAATGGATTGTGATTTTTAGCTGTGGTACTTGCATGTGAATGTTAGGACTTGCAGTTTTATGTTGTGCTGGTGTGCACGCTATTTGGTAATCCATACGGTGGAAGCATGATGAAACCATCTTTGAGAACAAAAGGGCATATATGGGGAGTGCAGTCAATAGGACTTTCTTCTGTAATGGTGCTTCCAGGAAGAAATACGAGTCTTAGGTTGTTTTGCTAGGCGCTTGTCGCTTGAACTGCTTTTTGTATTTTTATTTCTTATTGGGTTTGTGATGTACCATCATAGATATCTTGGTAGTCCCTGCCTAATATGCATTTCATCTTTGTTTATTTTGTGGCTTTTATACCAGTATTTACGCTACCAATAATATCCTTGGTTGCATTCCACCACTTATTTAGGAAAATAAAAAGAGGAAAAGAAAGAAAATATAAGAGATAATTTGTGGTTAAATGGGGAAATACTTATTTCATTTCCCTTGGGAAATAATATGTCATGGCCAACTTTGTCAATTAAGGGATAACTATTATAAGTTTACCCTAAAACAAACTGAATATGTCCTTGATTTGCCTCATAATAGTCTAATTTAGCCGTCATACAATCAAAGGCAATGTCTTTGTTACTGCTTAACCTCTAAACTCCAAAGCTTAAATAAATCCAAGCTGACATGAGCTTCTCTTAGTATGACAATAGGATGACAATTATATACTGTTATAGTAAAAAGCTTATGTAAACTAGGTTCATTAAAGGGCAATTAAGGAGCACAGATGGAAGGATATATAAGATACAATATGGATATGGTGATACAATGATACTTGTACAGTGGGACATTAGCTGAGACAGGCTATTGTACATCCCATCCAGAAGCAATGATTCTCTTCGGACCCCCATTCCACTCCCATATACATGGGGCTCACGGTGGGTTGTTGGACTCCATGTTGGTGCATACGATTCTACCCGAAGTGTGATACCCACAGGGAAGTGCCCATAGGTTGTTCAGGTGCTTCATGGGCATCTTTCAGTTGGTATTTGTTAAAGTAAATGGATACTTATGTGGATTTTTGTATTATTCATTTATTAAGCTCTTTAAAGGTTAAGTATGTGTTCTCCTGTATATAGGAAATTATATTCCTTAACGGTATTCTTTTGTTGATGGATCGTTGCTATAGTCCACTCTTTCAGTTTTTCTCTACATAGATTATATGTGTTTTGATGTATGACATCGCCTAGGCTTCGTTAGAGAAAGCAACCCTGCATCCTATAGAAGTGGAGCTGCATTGTCTCAACATTTTATATACCCAGTTGGATATATTAATTGTATATTGTTGGTAATATTTTATTTCAATAATTGCATCATAATCTGAAACTTGTGTTATAATTTTGCAGGTGAACTTTCCTTGTGAAACAAACCTCTGATTCGAGATGGTCGATCAACTAGGATGTTGTTGAAAGCTCGAGATGACTCTTTGATTTCCTTGATGTCTCTTCACTGTAATAAACAGGTTAAATTGAGTGGTGCAACCATTTTCCAATTGTTTGTTTCAAATTCTGCTTTGATATCATGAAATATTAAACACATACTGCATGGTAACCACCTATTGATGAAAATATTACTATTATTAAAGAATGTATGATTGGTTAAACAATCGTGTAATTTTTTGCAATTTAAGCAATCTAATGATCATCATTTGAGTCTTAACGCCTATCCGCTATAATACCACCCATGGTAATTCCCCTCTTCATGCAAATTTACGTGTTAGGATATGTTTTGATTGGAATGTGTATGATTTTGTCGTGCTTATGTACTACATGGTTGCTTCATAATTGGATGCATTCTAAATTTGACATGGATCTGGAGGAGCGTGCACGACAACTTTCTATAGCACGAAGATGAGTAGCTGTATACGATCTTTCATTCCAAAGTCCAACATACGTGACTTTTGTATTGTTGAGATGTCCAACATCCCAAGAACACCCTGAGACGAGAAACACTGGCTTTTGATTTCTATGAAGAATTAATTTGTTGTCTCCTTTGGGTACAGAGATGACACTGACTTCTCTTGAGACGTCCAACATAACACTGGCCTTGAGTGTATAACTTTTTAAGAATGATTCAGGATTTGTTTGGTAGAGTTTTTGAATAACTTTTGAGTAGATAATTTCTTTTCAGAAGTTATAATGATTCAATAGTTTTATCAAATACTATTAATTTTTTAAAAACATGTAGTTTTTAGAACAATACTTCTTTTATATTTTCAAGAGTTGGATTAAGACAGTTTCTTGTTAGAAGTTAGTTTTTACATTTGAATTCAAAAGTTGAAGTTCTAACAAGAAACACTGCCTTTTGATTTCTACGATGAATTACATTGCCGTCTCCTCATGGCATCCGCATAAGAGGCTATGCGTCATATCCCTGCTGGGTTGCCATCTTTTCTGGGATCACTCACTGCAGTAAGCATTCCATGGAAGACATTGCTACCTGTCCCTACCCTAAGCCATCTACTCGTTCCTCCTTTTGTCGGAACTGGATTCTGTAAGTCATGTACAACAAGCTGGCAAACAGAGCAACCGGTCGTGCTCTTTAGTTGGTGTCCTCTTCGCTCCAGAAAATTCCTGAACTTTTCCGAAAGTTCGATGTGTTCCCCATCTATAGCCGTCAAATTCTCGTAAGTCACCACATTGGGAATCAGCTGTGCACAAAGCAACAATTTTTGTCACGGCATATTATACAACCAAAAGCAACAATACATTCACCTGCCACATGATATCCTAAGAATATACTCCTAAATAATATGTTTCTCCGTCGTGAGGTTTAAAGACCTATTATATTGTTCATCGAGGAATTGAGTTGCAATTCTCCTTTCTCTTTTGACTAGGAATAGTTTTATGAGTAAATAATGACATGGAGTGTCAAGTGTGTAAGCTGACCTTGTGGTAGACTCTTGGATGTTGGACAGCAGCCAAAGGTTCCATTCCCAATATGTAGTGGTTCAGGAAGACTTGTATGACTGCTGGAATTATGCACATGCCTCCACTGGCTCCTATCACCCCTGCCAGCTGATTGTCCTGCAAACAAACAAAAACTCATATTCGTGACTCAAACAACAAGATCTTCCTGATGTTTGATGATTAGCCATCAGTATCGTTTGATCCATCATGCATTAAGTTAACCATAGCATTGTAGAACACCAGTTACCATGCTCGTACCTTAAGAATAATGAGGGGGGTCATGGAAGACAATGGCCTCTTTTGGGGCTCAATGAAGTTCGCGGGGGCTGGGGGAAGACTACGAGGATTAGTTTCTGTTGGTGTTGAGAAGTCATCCATCTCATTGTTGAGGACAATACCGGTAGAAGGTGAGAGCACTCCAGCTCCAAAGTAGTAGTTGACTGTGCTTGTCATTGAAACTGCATTCCGATCAGCATCAACAATACAGAAATGGCTCGTTCCATGGTCCATTAACTGACTCCATCTGAGTAACCATTTAATTTGTAAGCAGAGAGTACCAGTGATGATATCTAGAAATATCTAAAGCTTAAGAAGCAAACTCGTCTTCCTGCTCACTTGGGCATGTAATATGTGGAATCAAATGTGGTATTGTCAAATATCTTTGCCCTGAGCTTCTTTGCAAAAGAGAAGGAAAGCATTTCGGAAACATATTCTGTGATATTAACGAAATCAGGGTCTCCGAGATTCATTCGAATGGCGAACATGTGCTTCAGAGCTTCTACAAAGCGATGTAGACCGAGTGGACCTTTTACAGCATCCGGCGTGCCGTAGCTGCCCAATATGTTCAGAACCTACGCAATGCACACATGAGCTTATAAAAAATGCTTGTGAATTAACCATATTGTCTCCGCTCCTCACTCTTGTCTTTAAAGGCAAATACGGCCTGTCTACACTAAACTGCTCAATGAAATTATTATCTGTAAGTAGCATTTTAGAGACGTTGTTTGTTATTCTGTGTAGATAAGACGGCCAACTTAGGTCCTACATTTTGAATGTTTTATATGTATTTCACAACAAAGTGTCACTAATTCATGAGAAAAATCAAGAGCAGATTTATAATTCCAAAAATCACAACAAATCAAATTCATCTGCAACAAAATATTAATCACTAAAAGTTACACAAAAAAACTAGTATTTCAATTACATTATTTTCATTTAGCGCACAATTTAGACACATAAGTGGGTGTTATATCAATAATGACACTGATCATATATGGGGTATTTATTGTTTCACTTCAAAAGCCTTGATGACTATATATAATGATGTTTGCTAACGGTTTAGGAACTAACATTATTTATTCAATGCTTAGCACTTTGTAACCATTGCTTTTCTAAATCAGGAGAAGTTAGAGAGCTAAAGTGGTAATATACATGAATTAAATCAAAGTTCTTATGCTTTTGTGGGTGAGCTAGAGAATGATACTCACCAGTGACATTCCAACAGTCCCACTCGAAGGAGGCGGCATCCCAAGCAATGTATACCCCATAACATCTTTCTTCACTGCCTTAGTCACTTCAACCTTGTAACTCCTCATGTCCTCCATAGTAATGACTCCACCTGCATTTCTCACATCCCTCACAAATGCCTCCCCGACGCTTCCGTTGTAAAACGCCCTTGGTCCTTCAACAGAGAAGACCTCCAACGTACTGGAGAGTTCTACATTGTAACAGGTGTCTCCTGCCACCAGCAACCTGCCATTGGGTGCGAACACCTTCCGAAGCCCTGGGTCGCTCAGGATTTGATCCCCGCAGCTCCTGATTTTGCCGGCCAGATATGGAGCCACCGTGAACCCGTCGCGGGCCAGTTTGATGGATGGTTGGAAGAGGGACTTCCATGGAAGGCGCCCGTACTTGGACCAGGCGGCGTGGAGTCCGGCTAGCTCGCCGGGGACGCCGGCGGAGAGTGCACCCTTTTTCTTGGATGATGGTTTCTTTGCGTACATGTTCTGTTGCACATGCAGAATATTAGCACACATTTCAACGTGGAATTGTGTTTGTGCTGCCAAAAAAAATAGATCATAAAAAAGGTCGTGCTCTTTAATGTAATTTTCGAGATCGTTTTGGGTGTAGTTGGTAAAGATCACGAGAATGTGATTCGTGACTAAACAATATTGACACGGTATAAAGTCAAAAACTTGGATTTATACCTATTTTTAAAATAAAATAAAATAAAATTCTTCTTTTTTAAAATAAAATAAAATATAAGTAATAGAATAATCAAACTCATAGAGCAATTTACTTGATTTTAAAATAAAATATACTTCTTATTTTTTTTAAATTTTTTTTACAAGATGTACAATAATGTATTATAGAAATGTCATTTATACTTCGTATTAGAAAAACTAAATCTAAAATCAAGATTCTTCACCAACTAACAAAATAGGAATTTTCTGGATGTGCTATGATGCAAAAATAAAATCTATCAAGCATAGCCTTAGTAAAATGCAACTTACCAGCTTCAACTACATCCGAATTTTAACTACAACCATCAATTTTAAACGTATATAGCAAATTCCTCCTGAACTTTTAATAATTACATCTAACGTTGGAATCCCATCATGCCCTCATGAGTCTACTCTAAAATTCCAATAAAATTATCTTGCTCTTGTTTCAAAAATCCTTAATCTTCATCCCCTTTCCTCATGCTGCAAGAAAGAGCATGTTGCTGCAAGGAAGAGCATGTTGCTGCAAGAGCTGAGTTGACGAGGAAAGTATCTGAGTATGCTACAAGTTAAAGTATGGTTTGAGCTGGTTTTACCGTTTTAATTGCAAGTGAACCCTTTCAGTTACCGAGAGGATTTGGACTATAGTGTATGACAATGGTCTTCTCTTTGGAATTGGTTTACAGAAATTGATGGTGTAAACAATACCAGGAGAATTTTGCACATTCAGTTTTGAGTCTGCTGACACAGTGGTGTACCTTGCATAGAAAATTACATTAAAAAGCCCACAAAAAGATCGAGAAATATAAAATATAACAAGCCGTCAAGTCCCCTCAAATCATTCAAACATAAGGATAATTTCATGGATCTATAATTGAAAATTACTAACAAGTAGTTACAATTCTGTGAAATAATCTCATATATATCATAGAATTTTTCTATATTTTTTCATTGAGATAATTGTAGTCCAGATACATTGAATTGTGTATTCCACAAACTAAAATGGAAATTAAGAAAAAAATTAGAAATATTTGAAAATTTTTTTTTAAAAAATAATAGAAAAAGTTTTAAAAAGATTAAAATATTTGTAAATTAAAAAAAGATAAAAAATTTGGTTTATGATGATGTGATTTTACAAAATAAAACGTTCCAATCATGCTCTATTTTCTTTTCGATGCAACTAAAATGAAAATAATCCCAAGGGTATAGAAAACGAAGATATGATGATGCGAGTAGGTTATATTCTATCCACACCTTTCTTTTTATCTGATGTTTGAAGGGCAACACTAGAATTTTTCATAGCCCATGGGGTTATCCGAGTACCCAATGCAGGTTTCGAACCTGCGGTCCCTGCCGTACCACTGGCGGATGTAAATCAATTTCTACTGTGGGGAGTGTCAATTTTACCGCCTCATTAAAAAAAAAAAAACCTTTTCTTTTTAAATTGCTAACCACTCTTAATTGAAGTCAAAAGAACGTCCCAAGTAACAATTGACGTCCACATGGAAACAAATCCTTGTCGTCGAATACGATCCACCCCAACAACCGTCCCTTCCCCATGAATTTAGCAGAGAGAGAGAGAGAGAGAGAGAGAGGGACCTGCGAAGCAGCCAAAGGCGCGGTCTCCCTGGAATCGAACGCGAGGGGCTCGTCGGATCCATCGCCGGATCGAACGACGATGAACGCGCCGCCGCCGACCCCGCTCGACATTTGATTCACGACGCCGAGGCAAAGCGCCGTCGCCACCGCGGCGTCCACGGTGTGCCCTCCCCTCCTCAGAGCCGACGCCCCGATCTCCGAGCACCGCCCGTCATCCGCTGCCACCACGCCCACCTCCGCCTCGATCAACTCCTCCCTCTCGCTGTCGATCCCCCGGACCCCGCCGTCTTCGGTGTAACAGGAGCCGAGGAAGAGGACTAGGGGAGCTCCGACTATTGATGCGGAGAAGAGAGGAAAGGTTAGGTGATGAAACTGGAACCGGGGGAGAGTTCTAGGAGAAGGAGATCTGGAGATGGGACTTACGGAGGAGGAGGAGGAGCAGGAGGAAGGAGGCGGGGAGGAACCAGCGGCAGCACCGGCGAGGCGGGGGCGCAGGATAGTGGAGGAGAGATGATCCAAGTCTACCGTGCGCTGCCGTCATGAGGACGTAGGCGGGGATCCGGATGGCCGACGGCGGCGTGGATTAGGTGGAATCTTTTTTGTTGTTGGTAATTAGGAATCTCGGAGCATTTGCCTGCCCAAGGACATGTATTATTTATACCGGTGGCGCCAGCCCCACCTGAGAAGTCTTGCTGCACGGTGATATGCACTTATACAGCCAAGTTGGTTGTATAGTTTTTTTATTTTTAATTTAAATAAAAATATTTTAACTGTTTAATTACATTATCATAATATAAAGTATATTTCATTACAATCAGGATTTCATAACTCTTTGGTCTTAAGGTTCAAAATTTTGTAGAATTTCAATAAATTTTGGTCATTGAATTTGAATGCATTATGAAATTAAAGTATATTATAGAATATAAAGTGGATTAAATTATGTAGTAGTTTGACTTTCAAAATATAGAATAAAATACAAAACATAAGGGCTTATACAACCATTTTGGTTGTATATATGTATACAATTCTATTTTATTGAATAGTAATTTGCGTGATGGTTGAGAGTTTTCTACTTTCTCTTTTTTAATTTATTGAATTTGCCTATTTAGGTGAACAAGAGAAGCAGCGTACATCTAGCAACTCAAAATTAAATAAAAGAGAAAATTACGTGGGGATGTGCATTTCATGGTACATAAAATAAATTTAAAAGAATAGTTTATTTAATCGACTAGGGCAAGACGTGGAAATATAAAATTGAAAAGGGATAGAATAATAATAATAATAATAATTTTTGAGAATTATTCTATTTGTTAACGTCAGAAATAAAAATCTAATACGCTACAAGCCCGCATTCCTACAACCGTGAGAACAACGTTGTTTGTGCTTCACGCAAAACGAGTGCATGACGTTACAGGTATGTTTAATTACGGTAAAGTTGTTGTCCAGGAAGCAACCAGATGTAATTAATTACAGGCATAATATTATTTATTTTTCGGAGTAGGGTCAGATGTATTAGTTAATAATTCCTCGACGTAGAATAAGAAAAATAAAAATAAATGAAAAATAGTATTAATATTATGATAATATTATCATTAAATTTAAATGTGATTTTTTTTTAAAAATAAATAAATATATAAAAAGATATTTTAGATCGAAAAGTAGAATAATTATTAAAATAAGCGTTGAAATAAGTATAAAATATATAAATTAATAACAATTAACTTGATTATCAAGGTATATATATTTACTTTAAAACATATATATATATCATATTATATATGTATTAATTAAAAAAAATAATATCACATATATATATGTATCATAATAACTTTATTGTATCTTATCTCTGGAATAATTATTTTAGAATAAGTAAATAGAAATAAGAATTATTATTTTAAATTTATTTTAATTTTTATATAATTAAATAAAATAATAATTCCTATTTTAAAGTTATTCCATGCTGAACCAAAGGAAGCGTAGACTCTCGTTCGTTGGATCGAAAGAGAGAGACCCACATGGAAAAATCCTCCGAAAATTGGGAACTGATGTTGACCGTGGGACCCATGGGGAAGAACCTAATTGAATCCATTCTGACTGTGTTGTTCAACATTAATGGTTTTCCGCCGACGATTAGGACAAAAAACCAAAGGCAACTGCAGCAGCGTGGTTAATTCTTCTCGAGGATGCTTGTAAGTTGTAACGTCTATTTTGCTTGTCCAACAAAACTTCTTTCTCCTGCCCCACTCGATTTCCATTGGTGGTGGGGACCGCTAGTAGCCTGACAAATAAACAAACGTAAGAGGATTTGTGTGGTTAGATAGGAAGGAAAATTAAGAAAAAATAAACCATTTTCCATCTCATAAAAAAAGTGTCCAAAATTTCGATGTTTGTTTACATCTGTACATTTTTAATTGAAAATTAAATTTCATTTGTTTTCGACACTAACCTAGCATCTAATTGAAATTATTTTTGGAAAACTTCTAGGTGTAGATACGGTTCGATTTGAGTCCGTTTGAGACAAAATCACAAATTAAATCATATTATTCGATTTAAATCATTTTATCTATTGAAACCCATCTAAACTGAAGCATTTAAAATTGGTTTAGTTCGATTTGTGGTTTAACTATTTAATAAAATATTGATAGTGAAAATAAAAGAATATAATTACATATAAGAAAGAAAATATATATTAAACAATACATCAAGTTATTAACCATAACCACAACTGCAACAAGTTAATCACATTCAAACATAATTTAATAAAAGAATAATATTATCTGTTCGTACTTGTTACAAGGCCATTGAAAAAGAAATAACAACCACAGTCAAGCAGTTAAATAAATGCATGCTTATAACAGTTATCTTATATGTTGGTTCTTATTACAAGGCCATTAAAGAAGGAATAACAAATTAACCCATACGTCCACAACTACAACCAAGGAGACTGGTATGGAGGAAGAGGGAGTTTGGTACTCTGGTTGGCGAAATTAGCGTGGAGGAGTCAGGAGTGGAGTGGAGGAAGAGGGTAGAGGAATAGGACAAGACCGACATAGAGGAGTTAGGAGTGGAGGAAAAGGGAAGAGGAATAGGGCAAGACAGGATGTCGACAAGATTGGTATTTTGCTTATTGATCTAGTGGTCTCCGACCTTCTTGTGCGGAATGGTGGACTAGTGGTTGATCTCCAGTGTTGAGTAGTGGCTGATGACTGGTTCTTATGGAGAGATCTGAGATCTCATCATCTCCATTCTCATAAAAAGGAAGAGAAAGAGGAAGAGGAAGAGTGAATGTAAGAAGGGGGGCGATGTGATGAGTGATGATTGATGAGAGATAGGGTTATCACTCTTCACTCATTAGATAATAGATGACTTATACTTATGCATTTATGTAACTTAACTTAGATTTATATTCTTTTAAATATTTAATATACATATTAACATATATAGTCTATATTAGATTTAGTTTGGTTTGATTCGGTTAAACCATCATTGAAATCACAAACCAAACCATAGGAGATATTCCAAACCAAACTGAACCACTGAATTTGAAAAATCGAACTGAACCACTAAAAATGATTTGGTTTGGTTCAATTAACTGGTTTAGGCGGTTTGGGTGCCCACCCTAATGACTTTTGAGTTGTTAACTTTTAGTAAATCATAAAACAAGGCAGAAGTAGTTCCAAAAAGGGTCTTTGCATCCCGCTTCTTACAAAAGCTACAGTTCCTGGATGAGAAAAACTATGTGTAAATCCATGATTTTGTAGAAGCTAGCTAAAGGGAGCTTCTGGTAGAAGTTGGAGAAATAAGGTGTGCAATTACAATGCTATCCTTTTTATTTTTGATAATTTACTTTAAAATATTATTAGTATTTACAAATTTGCCATCAATCCAAATTTTTAACAAACAGTAATATACATGGTTTTTCCATCTTCTTCAATGAATTCGTTCTCTCATCTCTCTCAACCTTAGACTTCCTTCTGCAATGGCAATTGCTGTGAGAGAGTGCAACGACTGTTGGGGTAACTCCAACGACAATGACTATGGCGACAACTCCTCTATGTGAGTGCAACAGTTGTTCCAACGACTGTGGACGAACGAGGATGAGATCGTGATCCTGCAAGAGTTCTGTGACTTCAACTCCCAGTGTGGGATGACCCACCATGCCCACCAACACGACATTGGGTTGTTCTACGACTAGATCTGATTGTAGCTCCAGCTCGACTTCACCAAGAGCCATCTCGTCAAGAAGCTCCATAAGCTCAAGAAGAAGTACCACAACATCGTCGCAAGGGTAGGGTTTGGGAGAGGAGCAGGCTTTGCCTTCAAGAGCCCATACAACCATGCCACCTTCGACATCTTGTGGAGGATTTGGGGTAGGAGCTTGAGGTGTGCTCTTGATCACAAGGAGCGTGAGGAGTTGGTGGTGGAGTGTGATGAGGGTAGGAGGAAGAGGGTGACGGCGATAGCAGTGGTGGAAGTGGAAGGAGTCAAGGCCTTATCGACACTAGTTTTGGTGATGCTTGCCCCAGGGGGTACCATTAAGGTGATGTTGGAGATGAGGGAGTTCGATGGTGTTGTCGAGGAGATTGTGAGCAGTTGCCTCATGTTGGTGCTTAAGGAGGTCCTTAGTTTTCTGAACAATGTGTTGTTGGTAATGCTCGGTGGACTCGGATTACCAGGGAATACTTGGTCTTGATGGTGAGACTTTGTAATATCTATGTCCAGATTATCCAGAATAGATGTAATTAAGTTATTGTAATATGGATAATTAGTTTAATAATGAGATATTGATGTTGAGCCCTCTTTTAAGTGGTGTTATCTCTGGTATTTTCCCACAGTGTGGTATTTTGGACCCGAGTGTGCCATGTGTGTGAGTGTGGACCAGTGTAGGGCCAAGTGGGGCCGAGGACAACTCTCCACAGCACCCATCGTCGGCCACAGTTCCCTACAGCTTTGGGCCATGCCGCATCTCGGATTCTGTCGAGATCTTTGATGGCTGTTGTCGACAAGTGACGACAAGGAGAGCTACGGAATAAATGGAGAAGAGGTGGAGGCAGTCGAAGGGACAGACTGGAAGGAGAGAAGAAAATTGGGGGCAGACCAGAGAGAAAGAGAAACAGAGAAAGAACCAGAGGAAGAAATAAAGAGAGGAGAGGAGGAGTTTGTGCTCGTTGGTGGTGAGGAGTGCCGTCAGTGATCCTCAGAGCTTGGAGGACGCCGGGGGAAGAGAGAAAGACCGCCTGAGGAAGAAGGGACTGCCAGAACCATTGGAGAGTACATGTTCCCACCTCATATTTCTTCCTTTAGTTCTAGCTTTGAATGCATGATTAATGTTATGATTCTAGTTGAAAAGCATGGAAATGTGTTAATGAGAATGAAACCATGGTTGTATGTGATTTTGAGAATATCCATGATTTATATGGAGTTTTAGTAGAGTTTTACAAGAGATTGCTACAGTGCCTTGAGATGTGCCATGTTTGCTTTTGATTTTGTATCTCGAGCAATACGCAATGATTTTTAATGAAACTTGTCCCAAATACAAATAGGTATGCTAGAATATATGTTTTATAAAGAATTTGTGGTTCATCGAAAAGGTGTCCGCCGGAGGTCCCCATTTTGGCGAACAAATGAGTTAAGGCTGGGGAAAGGTTTCTAAAGATGGGAAATTTGGTATACCGAATAAAATTGGTATGCTGTTTTTCTGTCAGTTTTCAGTTTAGAGCCCTATTTTGGTGGATCAAATTAAACATTTCGATCGATCGAAATGTTCTGGTCTTCCGAACCAAGGAAATTCGGATGATCGTTTCGAAAGTTCGGTCGACCTATCTGGGCACTGGGCCCATTTCGGTCTGTCGATCTTGTTCGGTATGCCGAACCAGACCCCAGAGCTAAGTAAGATTGATTTTAATAAAGATGTTTATGAATGGATTTTTATGCCTAATTGAGATGTTTTGGCATAATGTTTAGAAAGAACTTGATAGAGATTTATAAGAGATAGGAGCCACTAGCTGCACACATAGGTTCTGGGTAGATTATAGTTATTTTTTTTATAAGTGCATTAATCCTAGTGTAGTAGCTTAGATTCCGTATGTAGTAGCTTCATGATCTGTCAATTTATGAAATAAATTTTATCTGCAAAAAAAAATTAACAGTAAAAATGTAAACTTTTAACAATTTAATTATAAACATCATCCTTTCATTTACTAAATTAATTGACTCTATAAATTGTTTTAATATACTAGGTATTATTATGGGAAAAAGCTACTTCAAAGTTGATTACTTACTTTTCCAATCAAAGGGTACAATGACATATGTACAAAGGGATATAATTCCAGATAGTCTAGTTCCCTTTGCTTGTTCAAATTTGAAAATTCTCACTTCGTACACATTTCACTTAGTTTATTCAATGTTCGACAAGGAGAAATGCAAACTTCCTCTTCTATTGATTTGGATGTTCAATATATGATTGACTTGGCATTTGAACATTCACCACTTAGTTTGAAAGTTTATGTACAAGATACAAAGGATTTAGATGGACTAAAATGCAAATAACCTCACAACCTTCCATTAAATGCCCCATCCAAATTCATGGGACAATATACAAGTTGAAGATCATATGATTGGTGAAGACCAAACACATGTTGAAGGAAGTCAACCAAAGCAAAAAAAAATATAGTTGATCTTTGGATAAATGAATTGATCGATGTTGGGCAAGAATTTCTTGATGTAAAAACTTTTCGTTGTGTCCTTTGTAAATATGCAATTTCTTAGGGCTTCAACTACAAGCATGTAAGGAAAGATCCTAAATGAGTTATTATTAAATGTGTCAAGGAAAATTGCTTGTGTAACATTCATACCACAAGAGTTTTAATGAATGGGACCTTTGAAATCAAGAAATTTCATAAGGAATATATTTGTGATGGAGGTATTGCTACCATGAATCATCCTAGGGCATCCAAAATGTAGGTGATTGATATTGCCAAAAGTAAGTTGAAAAGTCATCCTTTATACAGACCTTGTGATTTAAAGAAGTATATAACCAACAAATATGGTGTTGGGATTTCGTATCACAAGACATGAGGAGCAAAGAGTAGGCTATGCAATGTATATATGGTGAGGAAAAACACTTTTTTAACAAATTAAGATGGTATAGAGAAGCAATTTTAAAAACTAATTGGGGATCCTATTGTGATTTGGACTATGATACTAAAAGTGGTAAATTTAAAAGATTTTTTTTGACAATTCATGGATCTATTGTTGGCATTCAACTTAATTGTAGGCCTTTTTTATTTCTTGATCTCACCCTATCCTTGGTCCGCTTGGTGTTGCTCGCTGTTCCTGGGTTGGTGTTGGTTGAAAGCTAATGAGTTGGTTCGCAAGGGTCTGCAAGTTAAAAAGAAACAGTCAGAGGACCTTAATCAGGAGTAGGCCAACCAAAGGCACTTCGATGCTTAAGTTAGCATGAAGTGATCAGGATTTTTAAATAGAAGTAAAGAGGGTCGAAACCCCAGCACAAACATTCAACTAGTTGTATTTATACTTGAGGGTGGTGGTAGATATAGATATCCCGTTTTGACACTCCCTAACCTTCATAGAGTAGCATTGCATTAGCATACAGTTTAGGACCCCATTTCCTCAACATAAAGTTTCATATGCCTGTTCTTTGTATAGAACGCCTAATGTAGGGCGTTTTATGTTGAACGTGTAAGATACTTAGGCTTCTCTAGAGGGGGTGAATAGAGAATCTTTAGGTTTTTAGTTTATTTTTAACCTTCTATAAGCAAATAACAAAAACAAGAAAAAGCAATCACACAATAAAGAAAAAACAAGTGCTTAGAGATTTATAGTGGTTCAGCCAACCCTAGCCTAGTCCACTCCTCAAGTTCCCCACTTGAGATTTTCCCTTTCTTATTTAAAATCAAATGACTTACAAGTAACAATTACCTTACTTGTGCCACAACCGACGATCCCCTCTCCTATCCAGAGAAGAACTTAAAGAACCCTGATTACAACAGTTGCTCTGACAACGCTTGTGATCTCCCAACACTTGTCAAGCTTAATGCAATGAGAATGAAAGCTCAAGATGACTAGGGAGGATGCAAGAATAGGATTTTAGCTCAAAACTTGGAACACTAGAAGTATGATAGCTGTGTATGCTTGTTGTTGCTTCGAAGGTGCCATTAGACCATGATTTATAGTGTTGAGCTCAACTCTAATTGTGTCTAACGACTAGAAAATCTTTTATCCACTGACAGTAGATTCGGTACATCGAAATCCATCGATTGACCGAAATCTGCAACGGTCGGGCAATTCGGTATTCTGAAAACTTCCGGTGTGCTGTTTTTGCTTTCTTCATCCTTTATTTCTTGTAATCCGGTGTACCGTGTGATGTTCCGATTTTTCCAGATTTGGTATGCCGAAAACTTCTAGTGTGCCGTTTTTGCTTTCTTCATTCTTTGTTTTTGTAGTTCGGTGTGCCGTGTGATATTCCGATTTCTTCTGATTCGGTATGCCGAAAACTTCCGGTGTGTTGTTTTTCAAGTTACATTTTATTTTAGAATTTATAACCCCTTTTTCGTACGGTATACCGTTATAAGTCGGTATGCCGTTTTTACTTTTCATGAGTGCAAATACATAATTTAACCAGATTTTTCATGTCACCCCTTTTGCTTTCTTGATCTGGCCTTTGTGATAGTCACCTGTGCTTTTTAATATAATTATAGTTCTCAACCCATATTGTTATCATCAAAATTAATGTAAGTTTCTCAACAATCTCCCCGTTTTTGATGATGACAAAACAAATACTCCCTCTATCAATAAGCATGTATAAAGGAGTTTATTTCTAGATATTCTTTAAATGATGCATATGAAACCAAGAATAAATTTGAAGTATGTCATATATTATGGTTTTTTATATGTCATGGCTAGATATTCCTTAAGTGAATGTGAAACCAAGCATAAAATTAAAGTATGTCATATATTATGGATTTTTATATGTCATGACTAGATATTCCTTAAGTGGATATGAAACCAAGCATAAAATTAAAATGTATTATAAAATAAATAAAATTATGGATCATATATTTTTTCCCCCTTTTTGTCATAATCAAAAGAATCTAAACAATAACATCCCCAGACAAAGGTGAACAAACATCCAACGTGATAAATGAAGCACCAAACTAGGGAACAAGATGAATTAAGCACTAGATAAGATGAAATAAGCATCTTTGTTACTTTATGAAAATATCCATCATATAACATGTATCAAGGGTGATACATATCACAAGATCACAAGAAAATCTCTCACAATCACTCAAGACTCAAGAGGCGAATCCCTATGAATGTACTCCTGCATATTGGCATGATACTCTTCAAGTTGCGCCTGGTAGGCTTCTAACTTGATGTGGGTGATTTTAGTTGTTTTTTCAAGCCTTGAGAGGATGAGATCCATTTTAGCTTGATTTTCCTCATGCTGCTGTTGTTGACGAATCTTAATTTCATTGATCTGTTGCTGTAGCATGTCAATCTTCTTGGCGATGGAATCCTCTTCATCTTCTTCAGAGCTTTCGGAGTCTTTTTCAACTTGAGGAGCACTAGAAGTGGAGGGATGAACATTTGTTGACGCCCTTAACCTATCAATTGCTTGTTCCATTTTTTCTATGGCTGACATTCCTAAGGGTTTAGTCTTGACAACCATCCTAATTTCATTGTCAAAGGAGACATCAAAATACTCAAAAAGATAGGTAAGAATTGAGCCAAAGAATAACTCGGTCTTAACATGGGTCATACAATGGACGATGACTCGAGCGCAATTGACTTGGATTTTTTTAGTAATGGCATAGACGACTTTACATGTGAGTTCACTTAGTTCATCAAAATAACATTTCTTTTGGACAATATTTGCCGCGATAATGTAGGCAATTATTCTAGATTGTTTTGTTAGTTGATTGATCTTGTTTGGTTTGAAAGTGTTTCTAGGGTTCTGGGAAATGGCTTTGTTGATATCTGAATAAGACCAATTAAGTTCATAAATTGATAAAGTGATATCTACCCTAGATGAAGGAATTTTAAGCAATTGGCCAATGAGGACATCATCAAAAGCTATATCTATGCCAACTAAGTAGGATTGTATGAGATCATGAAAAATGGTCATATTGGCATAAAATTCTGATATGAGTTGAGGGTAATATAATCTATCGCCTATGGATCCTAGAAATGGAACAAGCATTTGAAAAGTAAATAGGGCTTCAATGGCTCCAAGTTCTGGGAAGATTACCCTTCTCCCAGTCAAGAATTCTCTGTTTGCAAACCGTTCTTGATGTGCCCGTTGAGCCTCTTCATTTGCAAAACGAAAGGAGTACTACAACACCCCAGTGCTACACAACAGTACAGGAACTACCCAAGTACAGCTAAAGGAATTAAATAGCAGCATAAAATAAATAATGCTAAACACCCAGACCTGTGTGCGGCAAACGTGGCTCGAAAATATGCACCAGACTAGAACTGCTTCTACACTTTAGCACCTGAAACAAGGGGACAAGAAAACACACGCGTGAGTGACAGAAATGTCACCCAGTATGTGCCCCAAAAATAGCGCTAAAAGCCAAAGAAAACCATTGCTAAACGACAAATCATTTCTAAAACCACATGTTTAATCAGGAAACATGGAAAACAATGGTATTTCAAACTTTCTTTTCTTTTCTTTCAAAACCTCATGCTCTTTCATAAACCTTTATTCTTGACACTGGAGAAACAAATCATTTCATCTAGTTTCCTAGCCCAAAACATTATTTAAAATCCATAGGCACAATCTGCCACGAACCGGGCTACAAACTAGTCCACATACACAAATCCATCCTTTTCATTCCATAACTGGTCGCATCACCCTGGCCACAAGCGATCGACCTGGCCTCAAGCAGATAGTGAGGATTCCATGTCACCACACCACACTGCAGTGTCGCGGTGAACCACCCTGTACTGGAGTTCAACCGCCCCGACCGCAGCCTCAAAATGTACCCTCACGGGTACAAGCACGGAGTACGTCCTAGGGACGCCCTGGTGCCCGAGAAACAGGGGACTCTAACCCCAGCCCCGTACAGCACCGACACTGAGGGTAGTCCGGGTCTCTCATACCCCGAGTCCTACAGTACCACCACAGTCTCGAGGCTCCTACCCCGGACCGCAAACTCGGCAACCACATTCACCAAGGACACGT
>JAMKQA010051583.1:0-15096 GCA_024699735.1 Posidonia australis
TATTATTGACTTATGATGTTTAGACTGGCCCTAATGATTTTTCATACTTATGTTTAACTACACATTGAATAAATATAGAATGAAATTTACAAAAAAAATCAATTACTTTTAAAGTATTTGATCATCTACATATTAATCAAGTTATAGCAAATATGATAGAAGATATTGCTAAAGAACTTAACATATATTATAAAATTAATATAATGTCTTTTGATAATGCGTCTAATAATAATGTTACGATAGAAATATTAAAAAGAAATATAAGACTAGTATTAAATGGTGATTTATTTCATTGTAAGTGTTGTTGTCATATTTTAAATATAATTGTACAAGAATGTATAGATTGCATTAGGCCTTATATGGAAAATAAAACACAACTAATTTATTTATTCAAACATTAATTAAAAGATATCAAGAATTTAGACATCTATGTGCAGAAAATGGTTTAAAATCTAAAAAATATAAGTTGGATGTTCAACATATGATATGTTAAGTTTAAGTTTATTTTCTAGTAACATAATTATAGCATATTATAATGCAAAATCTAATTATTTATTCAATGATGAAGATTGACATAATTTTAACATAATTCATAGTTTTTGAGAATCATTTTATAATGCAATTAATAATTATCAAGTCAATATTATCTTACTAGTTATTTAATTTTAATTAATTTTTTAATATTACAAATACTTTTCAACAATATAGAGATTTCCTAGCTTTTGTAAATATTATTCAATTAATGGAAGATAAATATAATAGTTATTGGGATGACCATCTGTAAACACTTCGATTTTGAGGTGACTCATAGATAAATTTTCCAGATATTGCTTTGGATGTGGCAAACCTAATCCCATCAGCTAAACCGACCACAAGCTTATAGCAGGCCCGCAGCCCAATTAGAAATTCAGACAGGTAGGGGAGAGCACCAAGTTAGAGCACTAATGTGGAGCACCTGTTTGGAGCACCGAGCAGGAGCACTACAGTGGCACACCTAGCTGAAGCATCAGACAGGCGCACAGATCTGGCGCACCTATCTGGCACACCAAGTTGCCCCACAACCGCTTCTCAAGCTGCTGACTATTGGCTTTCCACCTCCCATGTCTGTAACCTTCACCAGCGAATATGCTTTGGAATCTGCGTTAGGCTCTTCGTTTACGAGGTTACCTGCATTCCATAGGAGTTACCCTTGAAAAATCCTATATAAGGACCCCCATAGGCAGCCATTTGGGATGTTAGAAAAACCCTGATCAAGCAATCCAGATCCAAGAGAGCACCTTGAGCACGCCATATACTGATTTCAACAACCTATTCTCGTTTTCTTGAGCATCCTCTTGCATTCTAAAGCATCTCCAACCCTTCCAAAGTAACAAGGATTATATTATCTTAGGTTTTCTAAGAAGGAACACTTGGGACAAGGTAAGTTCCTTTCTTTTTTCTTTTTATCTTTAATCTTAGCTCTTGCGCTAAATAAGGTATGCCGAGCACTTCATATAAACTGATTTTTTCCTTGTTGTTTACATGAGTTCATGATGAGATATTTACCCCATGTATAAGATATTTTGCATGTAAAATCTGAATGAAGAAATTCTACATTATAATATTTCTGCAACTAGTCTATCCTCTTTATTTCCTTACACTAGGAACCATGATTCATGCACATGTATGCTAGGAAATATATAGTAGATATGACTTTTATGTGTCCATCATATGCATATTGATTAATGAATTCATTCATTTATTTCTTATGCATTAGAATCTCATGCAAGCATTTTTCAACCATGAATCCATTTGGCATTATCAAAGATATTCATTTGTTATTGTTTCATCATGTTTTAGTCTCATATCATTTGTATAAACCAATCTGGATTATTAAAATCACTTATCTCTGAATCTGGACCAGATTCTGAACCAGACTGCAGTCTGATTCAGATTTTCTGGGACGCACCATTTCGGTGCACCAGACTGGTCAAATAGCAAATCACCCTCTTTTGCATCCCCATTTGCATGGTTTCCCGGATGACTTTGAGTCTGATTCTTTTGGTGATGATTCTCTGATATTTCATGATTTTGCATGTATGATTTCAGCCTCAAATGATATTGTTTTCTAAGTTTTTTACACTTTGTATATTTAGCCCATGGCTAAATTCTAGTAGGCTGATTGTCCCTTACTCCTATATGGAGATTCTTGTGCATCAACCTATGATCCAGAAGGCATGGCTGAACCTTGCTGCTTTCATTTAGCATGAATAGGATGTGATCTTGTGTGAGGCTACTAGCCCTTGAGCACAAGGTTCATAAATCTTCTCATGCTTGCATTTTTCTAGATTTTCAAAGTATATTTTCCGACTTTACAAAGACTTTGCATCGCATAACATTCTGGAATGCATTTATATATGACATTGCACTTCATGGATTTCTGTGTTTTCTTTGGCACATCTTTCTGGCCCCCACAGGAGCACATAAGTGGCACACCAGACTGGAGCACCAAACAGACACATCAGCCTGTCTTTCAGTGGCACTACAGCTTTTCGCATGTGTATTAGCATGTTTTCTTGTTTTGATTTACTTCTGGATTTTTCTGGTTTCCTTCCTTGATATATCAGGAAGACCCAACGTCATTTTCAACCCATTCCATGCATGTTAGATCACATTTGGCATATAGCAAAGCAAGGATGAAAATCGCTCAAAGTGCTTAAATCCTTGATCTTATTATGCAATATTTTTGCATCAATGTTTGACCCATTATATAAGTGATACTTCTGAGCATTAGGACACACCCTGCACTCCATGCACCCTTATTTTAGCATGAGACACTACTCACTTAGCATGACATGGCATATCGCCCTCGGGCGTACAGGAAAGGCTGAAAAGCCGAAATTTCATATAAGTAAACAAGAAACCTATAGAAAGACCGATTTATCGGGCGCATGAGGGTGCCTAACCCCTTCCTCGTGCGTAACAGGGATCCTTGCCTAATTTTCCGGTTATGACCTGCTTTTCATTGGCTTATTTGCATGATTTATATGGTTTTCCTCGTCTTCCATTTTAATAGACTAGGTGACGACTCCTGCACTTTATTTTTATTTTTGCCGTGACTTTGCCGATCCTCGCGCATTTGGCCTTTCGCACCAAGCCCGAGGCTGTCGCCGGCATAGTTACACCATCTAATGTGGGCATGTTAATATTAGTCATACACCCTAGGCATAGATTAGTTAATTGTATAGTACTTATAGATGATACTTTTAGTAACATGAATAAAAGTAAAAGAATAGATGAAATTAATAATAAAATTAAGGAAACTTTATATAAATTATTTAAAGAATACGTTGAAAATTATGGTGAAGATAGTTGTAGTTCTTAGACATCTAGTTTTGTAGAAACACAAACTATTAGTAGTAGTGGTAGTTTAGTTTCGTGTAGATTAAATAAGAAAAAAGGAAAATATGTAAAATGAATCACTAGTAATGAATTAAAAAATTATTTAGAATTGGAGTCTACATTTAATGAACCTGAAATGGATAACTTAGATATATTAAAGTTGTGATCTAGTACAGTAATTAAGTTTCCTATAGTTTCTAAAATGGCTAAAGATTTACTAACAATTCCAGTGTTTACTATGGCATTGGAGAGTGCATTTTCTGTAGGTAGAAGAGTTTTAAGTGATAAAAGATGTAAATTATCAGAAAAGTTTGTAGAAACCTCTATGTATTTGAAGGACTGATATGATGCTATTGATCGTCTTCAAGGGTTGAACTTAAATGAAGAATCAAAAGATGAGGAGACCACATCAACTTTAACGGGAAAGGGTTCTACTTATGATTAATCAATAATGGATATTTTTCTTGTAAAATTTTTAATTTATAATGATGCAAAACAATAAAATGTAAAAATATAAAATTTTGAATATCTTTTTTTTTCAATTTTTATGTATATATTAAATATTTAATTACTTAATTATATATATAATATTAATTAAATATAAATATATATTATAAATTATATAATATTATTTAAATATTAATATATCCATTTTCAATTAAATATAATATTATTTAAATATATTAATTATATAATATATTATATAATATTAATTATATAATATATTATATAATATTAATTATTATATAATATTATTTAAAAATTAATATATATATATTAATTATATAAATATATATTTTTATGTATATATATACATACATACATACATACATATATATATATATATATATTGATACCATGCAATAATGCTTCATTCTAACCAATAATGATACCTCGCTTTCTACACACCTCTCTAAGGAAACTCTTAGAGCTCATCTTTCCTCGTTCTAGCCTGAGTCTATTGTCTGGGAAATTCATGATTTTGCTCTTGGGAAACTCCTTTTCAAGATCCCCTCCACCGTGGCTCACGATGAAGCCCTAAAACTACACAGGTCATCCCTGGTGTCTCTCCTAGCTTCCTTCGCTCCTTGGTCGGTGAATTCCAGCGTCGTCTTAACACTTAAGGAGGAAGGATTTTGGATTCGTATGGATGGTATACCACACCATTTATGGAATGTTGAGGTCTTCCACCGTATAATAGGAGGCTTCGCTGACCTTATGGAGGTTGATTATAGTCTTGATAGTGCTAAATTCTTGAGTTTTCCAAGAATAAGAATTAGATTGCACCCTGGTAAGGACATATCCAACATTCGTTACTTTGCTTTTGCTAGAAATGTTTATCTTATTAGATATTGTCGTAGCTAGGATATCTGTACTTTAGAGTCATCTATCAGGAGTTATTTCCCTACCACTTTTACTTCGGGCAACCCTTCGAACAAGAATCATCCCAAAGTTACTGGGAAACCTTTTTAAAAACCTTACAATTGGAATGGTGCCAAAGCACGTAGACCTATTCAATCTGGGGATCATGTATGGACTAGGTCATTGGGAACTGGAACTTGTGCTCCTGTGTTAGCTTCTTCTTCTGTACCGGCCCCTAATCCATCCCCATCTGGGCTGCTATCGAATCCTGTTTTGAAAAGGGGGCTTGTAATCCATTTGCTAGGTGGTAGTTCTTCCTCCCCCTTCTCTAGCTGTATTTTAGTCCCAGATAGATCATCTTGCTCCCCTACGATACCCAAAAAAAGTGCCTGCTATTTCTACCAATGAGGAACCCTCTTTTGCCTAGTCTATTTGTAACCAGGCAGATAGCTTCGAGTTGTTCCTAGATGTTGTACTTTCAAAATTTGTCTCTATTGAACAGAAGGCTAGGAAAATTAACAAGAAAAAATTCAAGAAAATGCTTGCTATCCTGGACAGCGATGGAGACGAAGAGCCTGGTGCCATGGACTGTGAGCAGGTGCCAATGTAGGCCCCACTTGATACTAGTACAGGTACTAAATACAACTATCCTTCTTTATCTAAGCATTGCCTAATCCATTATAGAAATCTCAATACTGATTCTCCTTTAAGTAGTGAATCCTCCTCTAAAGCTAAAACTCATTTTGATATAGATAATAATGATGACAATGTTGCAAAGACTATCTTTACTTGGCCTTCCTATCAGGATTTTTCTTCCTTTTCTAATATTGGTATCTCTTTGGGTTTCAGCCTGGAAGCTAGGTAGTTCTTAAATGTTGTTCGTATTCAACACTCATTGCCTCTTATTAACTTGGAGGGAAATTATTGGTTTGTGGAGAGCCTAAAGGCTCTCAGTTTGTACTCTTGATTTTATTATGATTATTCTAGCATGGAGTACTACAAGTCTTGGGAGTAGTGGTAAACGTAAAGTGGTCAGGAACTTAGTCCGTAGAGTTAAGTGTGACATTCTTATTCTTAGTAAAATAAACTTGAGAATCTCTCTTTGCCAGCTTTCCGTACTCTTGGGGGTGGGAGACTAGATAGATAGGAAACTCTTCTTTCATCAGGGGCCTCTAGTGGTATCATTATTGGTTAGAATGAAGCATTATTGCAAAAAGTGAATATGGTCATAAAAAACTATAGTATTGCAATTCATTTTAGGAACATACCTAACTCCTTTGAGTGGTGGATTTCTAGTGTGTATGGTTCATGTTCTACACCTTTGAAATAGTTATTCCTATTTGAGCTTGGGGATCTCGGTTCTGTGGTTGGCAGCAATTGGGATATTGAAGGGGATTTTAACGTCACAAGATTCACTTCTAAGCACTCCAATGATATAGGAATATCTCCTATTATGACAAAATTTAATGATTTCATTGCCTCCAGCAACGTTGTTGATTGTGTACCAAACAATTATCTGTATACTTGGTCCAATCTTCAGGTCTCTCCTTCTATGGTTAGCCTAGATAGATTCTTAATATCTTCTGGCTGGAAGTCTCATTTTCAGAATGCCATCTGTAGGGGGAAAACTAAAACCATCTCAAATCATATCCCTATTTGTCTAGATACTTTACCTTCTACCAGGGGACCATGTCCATTTAAGTTCTTCAAATATTAGCTTACTATAGATGGATTTCAAGGCATGGTAGTTGGATGCCTGCAAAATTTTCCTTTAAAACCAATCCTATAGATGGACTAGCATATAAACTCAAAAATCTAAAGAAGGCTATCAAACAATTGATTCCTAGGAAACGGATGGAGAGAAATATCAGGCTAGGAGAAATTGAGTTGCAAATCATTGATCTGGATAGACAGGCACAGCTGATGCATCTCCCATTTCCTTTATGAGAATTGCAACAATCTCTTAAGCATGAACATTACAATCTCTTACTAAAGTAGGAATTATACTAGAAATAGAGATCCAAGTTTTAATGGCTAAAAAAAGGAGACCTCAACACAAGTTTCTTCCACAAAATAGTCAATGGTAGGAGAAGGAAAAATTATATTTCTTCACTTAACATAGATGGTACGCAGATAGAAATACCAAGAGTAATATGCAATGCCTTTGAAAAACATTTCTTTAACCTCTTTAATAGTAGAAGTGACTTCCATGGAAACCTCAATTGGGATCTCTTATTCTCTTATAAGATTCAGTACCTAGAGTCCTTGGAGGTCAATTTTTAACAAGAGGAAATTAGGACTAATGTCTTCGGTCTTACTGGAGATAAATCTCCAAGGCCTAATGGATTCCCTATATGCGTTTTTCAACAATTTTGAGGGAGCATCAAGGTGGATTTATTCAATCTTTTTAGTTACTTTGAGAGTTCTTCTGATGCTAATACCTTAAAAGGTATTAACCAATTATTTATCACCTTAATTCCAAAAAAAGTGGAAGCTCAGTCTGTGCAAGACTATCGACTCATAAGTTTACTAAATAACACCTTCAAGATAATATCTAAAAGCCTAGCCAATAGATTTTGCCTTATTCTAATCTCTTTCATTGATAACAACCAATGTGGATTTCTTCTTGGTAGAAGTATATTTGATTGTTTTCTAGTAGCCTAGGAGACTATGCATTTCAAGCATCAATCAAATTCTCCTGGTTTGGTTTTATAGCTAAATTTTGAAAAGATTTTTGATAATGTTAACTAGAACATTTTAATTAAGTCTCTGAGAGGTCTTGGCTGTGGGAAAATCTGGGTTTCTTGAATCAATATGTGCATTACCTCAGTCAAATACTCCATTCTAATAAATGGTATACCAAAAGAATATTTTGGAATATCTAATGGGTTGAGACAGGGAGATTACTTCTCTCCTTTACTCTTGTTTTGAACAGATTGCTTGATTTAGGCTCTTAAAATAATTTAATATCTGGTATACAGTTCCCTAAGGGAGGACCCAAAGTGATTAATATTCAATATATAGATGATACTATATTATTCTTATCACTTAATGAAGATTGCATTATCAATGTTGAGAGGATTCTGACTTGCATTCAAGCATGCTCCGACCTTAAAATTAACTTTGGCAAGTCTTCACTTACTGGTATTGGGGTTTTTCAGGATAATATTGATAGATTTTGTAGAATTCTAGGTTGTAAACAAGAATTTCTTCCTATTAAATACCTTGAATTACCTCTACATTACCATAAAACCTCGTATAGTGATTGGACCCTTATGATAGACAAATTAACGTCCAAACTTGTAACATGGAAAGGAAACTTCCTTTCTCTTGGTGGGAGGCTTACCCTTATGAATTTGGTGTTATCTGCTATGCCAACATACTTTCTTTTGATTCTTCACCTCTTGGCTAGAGTGGAGACTAAGATTAACCGCCTCAGACGTAGATTTCTTTGGTGCTCATCTGGTCCTTCTAGTAAATGATATCATTTAGTTAATTGGTAGAAAATTTGCTGCTCCAAAAAACAAGGAGGATGGGGTATTATCAATATTAGGAATTTTAGCACTGTACTTAAATGTAAACTTTTATGGCAACTTCTTATGGGAAATTCCAAGCTCAAGTGGACTGAGTTAGTGAAATCATGCTACTACTCTCTTAACAATACTGGTGCACTACTGAATGTGTACTCCTATAGTTCACCATTATGGGTGGAACTCATGAAATGTTTACCAATTTTAAATATATATTCTAAATTCTCTGTTAATAGTGGTGATAATATTATTTTTTAGGAAAATGTTTGGTGTGGAGTTGGGTCTCTTAAAAATAGCTTAACAAAATTATACTAGTTATCTAATCTGAAAAAATGTATGGTCAAAGAGGTAGGTTTTAAGTTTCATAATGACTTCCTGGACCTGTTTAAGCTTCCAACGGGTTTTAACTTTGACTTTAATGTTTTGCAAGGCCAATTGGATAGATTTTCGGAGATTATTAGTACTTTACAGCTAAATGAGGAGGTCAATGATATTACCTGGACCCCTACTTCCAACAAATCTTACTTTGTTAAAAGTTGCTATGATTCTTTAAATGATTGTGGACTTAGATATCCCTTCAAGAATAAAATCTGGAATAGCAAGATTCCAATGAAAATCAAACTTTTTCCATGGCTGACTCTTCAAGATAGGATTCTATCCCGGGAAAATGTTATCAAGAGAGGATGGTTGGGACAACTTTCTTGTCCCTTTTGTGCCAGTAATTGTGAAACCACCTCATATATTCTTTTGACGTGCCTAATAGCAATCCAAGTCTGGACTTTCTTTTTGACTAATGTCTTCATTCTTTATACTATCAATTTGTGGGAAATTTATTCTTTGAGGATGATAGCAAAAATTCTAACAATATCTTTGTATGGGATTTACTCGTTCCAGTGGTGTTTTGGCCTCCCTAGTTGGAGAGAAATAATAGAAATTTTAGAAATAAATTTAATTAGACCTATTCATTTTATTATATCTAGTATTATCTCTCTAATTAAATTTTGGGGAAAAAATTTCTATACAAGACACAATTGTGAGGAATTCTCCCAAGCTCTGAATAATATGCAATATGGATTGGACCAAGATCAAGCTAATCTGGCGGCCTAGTCTTTTGCTTCCTCTATTAGGTTGTCTGTTCCAGCATTCCGCCCCTATGGTGCACTTTAGACCGCTGCAGTGGATGATTCTCCTTATCATCCTTTCCAATTTGGGGCTAGAAGTGAAATTTAAAATTTTAATGTTTTTATGTAGACTTTTAATTTGTGAGATACTTTATTTGACTTGTAATATTTTGGACTTCTGGTTGGTCATTTGTTTTTTATCAATATTTTTGGGTGTATATTTTTGACATCTTGATTCATTTAGTGGTGGTTTTCATAATCAAGTGACTTACATATTTAATGATACTTATCAATTTCAAAAAAAAAACTTTGTGTTATATTTTCTTCTGAAAATAGTCATGTAACTGATAACTTAATATGAGAACATGATGTATTAGATTATAGAATTATTATATTTTAGTTTTATTGAATTTGAAGTTTGTTGTTAAATTAGTATATGATCTTTATTTTGAAAACAATTTAGTTTATTTTATATATTATAATACAGATGATGAAGAAAATTAATTATATTACATGCTGAAATTGTACTAAAACATCAATCGTGGGCTTAGCCCTGGTATTATTACATGTTATAGTGGCGGACTAATTTTCACCACGATCTTGGCTATAGTGATAGCCATGAAATTTATGAAAAAGAAATAAATTAAATATCCACAGAATAACCATGGAAAAATACCATGGCTAAATTAGCCACGAAAAAATACCGTGGCTAAATTAACCATGACATGGCCATGGATTTTGATGTGACAAGAATACCTTCTTTGCCATGGATGAAGACCATGGCTAAATTAGCCACGACTAGCTTGAGAGGTTGCTAAAATTTAGATATGGGATTTTTAACCATGGGCTCTATAATGTTTAAAAGCCATTGCTACATTTAATTAACCACGGCTTTTTAAGTGTTAACCACAGAATTTGGCCATAGCTAAAGTCTAGTTTTTTTATAATGTAAATTAACTTCATCTTAATTTTGATGATAACAAAACAGATTTATTTACTAACTCTTTTTAATAGATCAAGAAAGAGTTCTTATAAACCTTGGCAAAAGATAAAGGTAAAATGGACTACAACGAGTTTACATGGCAATTTAAATCGATCTTAAGTTAAAACAAATTGAAGATAGAAGATCAAGTATATTATGAAATTAAGGTTCATTTAAATGTAACTTTCATGTATTTAAGAACTTGTAATAACTTTCCAAATACTTCTATAGTGATCTTAGGAAAATAGTCTAAGCCTCAAACCCAATCATTCATTGATTACACTTCTTAATAGAGCTTTTGAGGGCATTTTGGCATACCTAATTGATTTAGGTATACCAAAATCTTGACTTATAGTGGTTCTGAACCGAGAATTAATTTGGTATACCGAATTGATTGGCCGTTGTAAACAACTGTGAGTCATTTAGTTTATTAAATGTATTTTAGTCTACTAAATGGCTAGTCGTTGGATCTCTTTTTATAGCCGTTAGACCAACGTTCAATATCATTCTTTGGCCTATAAATCTTCACCCATTAGCAACAAAATTCAATGCTATTCATCCCTATCCTTTGAGAGAGGTTTCTAAGAGTTTTCCACACCTCATTCAATCCATCGTAAGTAATTCATTTCCATTCCACCAAAATTCACTTACTCAATTATGTGTTTGGGAGAGATAAAAAGAATTAAGAGCTGTAATCTTTCTTTTCTTTAAGTGTACAAGCTTCTCCTGTTGTGAAAAGGACAAGCTATGGGTTTTAAGAAGTCGTGGCAAGGTTTTTGTTAAAAGGTGTAGAAGTCGAATCTTGGCCTGAAATCAAGATTGTAATAGAAAATTCTCGAGAGATTCTCGAGGAGTGAACTAAGCTGGGAAGTTCAAACCACTATAAGTTTCTTCTATTCTCAATTTTTCTTATCTCCTTCTTTGTATGATTATAGTTTAAGTTTCAACTTCATCTCTACTCATTTCAATAATTATTAACTTGTATTTGTTAAATAAGTTTTAAATTAGACTATTATCCTCAATTCTCTATTCACCCTACCTTTAAAGAAAGCTTAAGATCCTTACAATATTCAGACAATGTAGAATTCTAGAGATGACTTTCACTTCTTTGAGTATAGAACTTACTTCCTACACTTTCGACTAGTCTAAGCTCTGATATCATTTGTAATAATCTAAGCTTAACTGACATATAACAACCTCTGATTCAACAACTAAACCAAAAAATTTTAAGCTAAAGTTGATATGGTAATTGATTTTGGTCTTTACTTAGCATCACTCACTTCTTCTTTTTAAGTAATGTTATACTAAATTCTGGAGTGTTACAATAAGACTATTATTTTATTTACTTTGTTTTTTTTTTCTTATTATGGACTAAAACCTATATAAATAGTCCTTGCATGCAATTAGGCCTGCCAACGAGTCGAGTTCACCTATACTTAGATCCAAGCTCATCTTTTTTCAAAGGCCTAAGTCCGAATCTAGACTTGCATTATAAAATTTTAACCTAGATAGACCCTACCTAGACCCCATGAAGATAATAGATTTAGGTTCAGATCTCAGGTCTGACAAGTCTGAACATTATAGGATATTTGTATAAAAATCTAATGAAAAATACCTATTGATTATATCGATTACTACGATTTATAAAATTACCTATGAATATTATACATAACAAAATATTAATCAAATCATTATAATAATTAATAATAAACACTTTCATTAGAGGAAAACTAAATAATAATCATAATCCAATAAATAAATATTATTATATAGTTAAATATAATTATTATAATATATTTTGGATCCATCGGTACATGGATTTTTATTTTTTTAGACTTAGTTAGCGTTTGGTATGTTGAAATGAAAATAGACAAGAATGGAATGAATTTTGGAATAGAATTTAGAATGAAATGAAATAATTTTATTCCATTCTAGTATTTGGTATGGAATGGAATAGAATGAACTAAAATGCTCCTCCTCCTCACTCTCTTCTCTTTGTTTTTCTCATTCCTCCTTCCAATACCATGAAGATGACCATGTACCTGCTCTTCCTCTGCTCCTTCCTCTACCACCTCACCACTGCCAAAACTCCACGTTTGGCGGAGCGGATGGCGTTGCTCTCCCTCAAATCCTCCTTCTCTGACCCCTCCGGCTTTGTCTCTACCTGGAACGCCACCATCGACCATTGTTTATGGTTAGGTGTCCCCTGTGAGTCCTGCCGCCACTTCGTCATCTCCCTTGTCCTCACCAACTTCAAGCTCTCCAGCAGCCTCTCCCTCGACATGGGCAACCTCTGATACCTCCTCAACCTCTGCGTCACTCTTAGAAAGGGTGGAATCTGCAACTCGTCCAGTTCATTAGCGAAGATCCCAACAAGATCTTTCCTATAAGGAAGGTACGATTGCCGTTGGTCACCCCCAACCAACTCATTCTAGTTCTCATTTTAACGTGCCAAATGCTACATTAGATCCTATCTACTAAATAAACAAGTTTATTAAATCCCGGTCTATAGATTCATGAGTCTTATTTTCTACATCTAGATTCAGACCTATGACTTTTGAGTCTAGACTTGATCCATTGCGAAATCTATATGCAATGAATGTTCGCGGTCCATGATGCTTCCATGGTCTTCTAGCGTGGCTGCACCATTTTTCTTGCTTAACATATCATATTTCTTTTCAAAAAAAATTAGAAACGTACATTTAGAGAAAGAGTCAAAAAGTTACACAGACATAGCCTGAATGGAGGTTAAAAATTAATACAAGAGGAGGAGGAGGAGGAGGAGGAGAAGAAGAAGGAGATCCTTCATTTGAATTGACCACACACTCAGACATCTTGAGGTCTGTGCGAAGGTTCTTTATTGAACCCTTCTTCGAATTGCAAATAAAGAAAATGTGCACCTTTCGGGGAGCATGCAAAACGTTGTTAAGTTTGAATTCTAGCTCCCAGCACGCGAGTCCAAACCTGCCTACTCAATAAACCTAGTTTCTGCCGAAGATGCGGTTTGCAGCATTTGTCTAGCAAGGTATGTGGACAATGATGTACTCCGTGAGCTACCATGCACTCACTTTTTTCACATGGACTGTGTAGACAAATTGCTCAAGATAAATGCTCTTTGCCCCTTATGCAAGGCCGATGTTGCGGAAGCTGCAGCCTCAGCATCCCGTGCGAGCTCTTTTCGCCGTTATGGCTAATGGAATTGCCATGGATTCTTTATGTATCACATATTCTTCACAGCACCTGCTCTGGGGACTATTAGTTTCCGTGTACGCAGATCAACATGTTAATTGCTCATACTTCTTTAGTTGTGGAAACCATCCATGTGTCCTACATGCGAAAATTACTTTATGGAACTGGGACATTGTTTCCTGGATATAGTAGTGGAAAGAAAGCCTCTTCGGCCATTTTGAAGTAGTGGACATAGTAGTGAAAACGGTCATGAATCTTATAGGGAGTAATCTTCATGGATTATTTGAAGTTACTAGCAACCTTGAACAACATATTATTCAGCAAAATGTTTTTTTACAAGTGAATCTACAGATCTATTATCTGGATTCCAGCTTCATATGGAAAAAGATAAAATCTATTGGCAAGCTGAACACTTTTTGTCTTTTATAGTTAATTCATGTTATAAAGCTATTAATGATGGTGGACTGAGATTTCACTTGTATAAGCCCATATAGAAGGCTTGGGTGCCATTAAAAGTTAAATTATTTACTTGACTAGCTGTATCTAATAAAATACTAACAAGGGATAACCTTAGAAAAAAGGGATGGAATGGCCAAGAATTATGCCCTATGTATAATTGCTACCTTGAAACAGTGTCACATTTGTTTATTCATTGCTCTTTTGCAACATCTGTCTGGAAATTTTTTGTTAATAATCTCATGTATCCTGTGTACTACCATATGAATGATATCTTCAGTTATAAGCCTCAATATGCTTTTGTAATAACTGATCATGGATGGCATGTGCTTATTTCGGTTGTGATCTGGTGTATCTGGAAAGAGAGAAATAGAAGAATTTTTCACAGTGTCGCTAACTCATGTAGGCTAATTTTACTGCATATTATTTCACTTATGTATGCTTGGATAGTAAACTTGGGCACAAGTTTTGAAAGGGATGTCTTAATACAATCCATCACAGACATACAAAATTTTTGAAGTATGGACCAGTCAAATGTAGAGACATCTTCTGTGAATCCAAATCTTGGGATCCCTATTTTTTCAGCAAATGCCTCTACTGAAGTCAGGCCTTCTGAAGATCATTCCTCCTAATCTTGTTTTAATTTGGGGATATCTGAGTACTGGGATTCAAACTTAATAACTTTTGGACACATTCTAGTCTAAGTGTATTAACATTGGCCAATCTTACTTTGATTCTAGCTGGATCTGCTGAATCCTTATCATTTTTGTATTATCTAAGACTTTGATTTTGTTATTCCTGGTGGTGGACTCATAACTGGGAATCATTAATATTATTACCTTTTCCAAAAAATCATGTCTCTGTTAAGGTTCAAGATCAGTTAATGAGGTCCTTTTTTTTAACGATAGGAGAAAGAGATGTCTGTGAATGGGATTTTGCAAGTCAAGTTCGTTATTGTCAAAATATTCTGAACAATAACTAAATAAAATATTCTTTTTTGGAAAAAAATAATAATAAATATATATTATATATATATATATATATATATATATATATATATATATATATATTGTAG
>JAMKQA010051584.1:0-21319 GCA_024699735.1 Posidonia australis
AGAGGGAATGAAATTCCCATCCTCAATAGGAATTTGATTCCCAAGGGAATCAAATTCCAATCCTTTTTTTTGTACCAAACGTTGGAATTTCATTCCAACCTACTTTTTGATTCCATTCCCTTTCATTCCGGGGTTCATTCCAGCGTACCAAACGCACCCCTATAGTTAGCAATGTCTTCATACAGTTCTGTGCGAGCATCCTTTTCATACCTGAGACCAACAAGAGTTGATAAGGGCTTGCAATGCTTCATTCCAATTTTAAGCAGCAGCTCTTGAGTATACTTTGATTGATAGAGAAACAACGCATTAGATGTGTGAGTCACTTCAATCCCTAAAAAATAATGAATTCTCCCAAGATCTCTCATAACAAAAACATCGCCAAGTTTCTGAATAAATTCAATAAGATACTCCATATTGTCACCAATTACTAATATGTCATCAACATAAAGAAGTAAGTAAAGAACTCCTTTATCATGATGAGCAACAAATAGAGAAGAATCTACATTACTACACACAAACCCTTCATTGAGTAAATAATCACTGAATTTATTAAATCGAGGCCTAGGAGCTTGTTTAAGACCACAAAGTGTCTTTTTTAACTGACACACGTAATTAGGATGAGCTTTATCCACAAAATCAAGTGGTTGTTCCATATAACAGATTCATGCAAATCACTATGCAAAAACACATTTTTAATGTCAAGTTGACAAACCTCTGGCAAGAGTGAGCATTACTCTAACAGTAGTTGGTTTAATAACAGGACTAAAAGATTCTGAATAGTCTACTCCCTCCTGTTGAGAAAATCCTTTTGCTACTAGTTTGGCTTTAAGTTTTTTCAAAGAGCCATCAACCTTTAGTTTGGTTTTGTATACCCATTTTCAACTAACAATGTTAGAATTATTTTCCCTTGGAACTAAGTGCCAAGTGTTATTCAGTTTTAGTGCATCAAGATCCTCTTGCATAGTTCTAAACCATCTAGGATGTTTAAGAGTTGTTTTAATAGTCTTTGGCTCAAGAGAAATTTCTTCTATTGTCATTACATATTTAAGATAAGGCTTAACCACACTAGCCTTGCTCCTTATAATCATACTATGTATAGGCACTATAGTTTGAATTGTAGAAATTTCTCCCGATTCAGCAATCCCTTGGCTTGTAATATTACTTCCTGAAGATGCTATCTTAGGAGAAGGATTAAAATTTGTATAGACATTAATATCATCACTAGGAAACATCCTTGTATTTTCTCTAGTAGTCATCTCTTCTAAACTGGAATATGTTGTATTAGGATCTTTAGGCTTCACTAGAGGGGGGTGAATAATGATTTAATAAGTAATTATCGAATTTCAAGATTTGTTTGTCAATTTGCAAGATTTTAAGCAAATAACTAGTATTTTGAATATGGCTGAGAAATTAGATACTTAACTAAAGCATACAAAGAAAGGGATAAGTGACAATGATATGTACAAGTAAATTTATAGTGGTTCAGCCTCCCCGACTTAGTCCACTCCTCGAGAACCCCTCGAGAATTTCACTAACCTGATCTTGTTCCGGACCAAGATCGTGCTATATACACCCCTTGACGATCCCATGCCAAGTGCTACAAAAACCGCGGCTCCCTTCTCACAATCTGGAGAAGAACTTTTACACTTATAATTTGCAATTCTTTTTCTACAACCTCTCAAACTCAATTTTGCTAAGTGGATAGATGAAAATGGAGCTCTCTTTGCTTTGCGAGTTTTTCTAATAGAGTAGGAGTGAATGCTTGGGAATAGTGATGCTTGAAGCTCTATTCTTGGTGTAGGAAGTATTGGTTCATTCATAGGTGAAGAATGGAGGCCTATTTATAGGAAAACATGGGTATAAGAATGTGTCTAACGCCTCTCTAACGTTCAGCAACGGCTACTGATTCAGTATGCCGAAATCAAAATGGTCGACCAAAAAGTGCAACGGTCGAGCACTTCGGTATACCGAAAATAATTCAGTATGCCATTCTGGGTTTCTGTACTGGTTTTTTTAATCTACACATATTTCGGTATACCGAGGAAATTCAGTATGTCGAAAATGCTCTTAGTCCTATAATGAATGTTTTTCAATGAATGGTTGGTTTTAGGGCTAAGGTAATTTTCCTATGGCTCTATGTGGATATTTGGGAGATTAATATAAGTTCCTAGGTATACGAATAAATTGAAAATTACATCAAAATAAATACAAATATTATTTAATTTTTCTTCTCCTTTTCCTTCATCTTGAATTCTTCTTGGTGGCACGTATGTCTCTGTCTTTTTCGAATGTCTTCCTTTTTATGTTTGAATCTTCTGAGTTCTTTAATGGTCTTTTTTGCATATATGAACTATGAAATATTCTCATAAAGTACATTAGTCTTTTGTTAACATCAAAATCAAGATATGGTTAATAAAGCCAACATGTTGTACATATATGCTTAAAAAACCGTTCAGGATAAGAAGACAATTCTCTCATAGACACATTACCAAGAACATATTGCTTACAAGGGAAAATACTCTAATTGAATATCACATTCTTGGAAATGTAAAGTCTTCCTCTAAAATAATCCAAACAGTTGTATCCATTATGTTTTTCACTATAGCCAAGGAAAACACAAGGTGGTGATCTAGGATCTAACTTGACAACCACAAAGTCCCTTAAATAAGGAAAGCATAGGTAGCCAAAAGTCATTAAATATGAATAATCAGGACTTTTCTTATAAAGCAATTCAAAAGGACTTTGCAAATTCAATGACTTAGAAGGTAGCTTGTTAATAAGATGTATAGTTCCAAAAAAAGCTTTTACCCAGAATTTCTTTGGCACAAATGCTACAAATATCATTGCTAAACTCAATTCTACCAAAGGCCTATGTCTTCTTTCTACTAAACCATTTTGTGCAAGATTATGTGGATAAGAAATATTCTGAACAATTCCAATCTCAACAAAATAATTACTCATAATATCATTAACAAACCCACCTCCACCATCACTTTGAAATATTCTGATATTAGATTTGAAATGATTCATAACCATTTTATGAAAAATACAAAACACTTGAAGAAATCAGATTTCTCCTTTATTGGAAAGAACCAACAGTAATGAATACATTCATCTATCAAAAGTGCGTAGTAAAGACACTTTTGATTGGAAGCCATAGGTGTTTTACCCTATAAATCACATTGCACCTTTTCAAAAGGAATTTTAGATCTCGAATAATATAATACAAAAGGTAATTTTCTACTTTACTCATTTTACAACTAGAATAAATAGTATCAGAATAGATTACTTCATTTATGGCCTTTATTTTCTTCAAGTGTTGAAGTATTCTTTGATGAAGATGTCCTAATCTTCGGTGCCACACTTTTTTGTTTGTACTCTTTTGTTTATTTGAAAAGAAAACTCTCTTTTTTCTAGTTTTAAGAGTATACATGTTCTCCTTTCTACTGCCCATAGCCAACACCTGATAACTTTGCAAATGCTTAATAAAGAACAAATCTCGTTTAAAAGCAAAATAACAAGGATATTGAGTAATGAGTTGAGAAATAGATAACAAGTTCTTCATACAAGGTACTACTAGAACATCCTTCAATGGAATTGGAATTTCACCAATAACAAACCAGAACCAGTATGAGTAATAGGCTATCATAATAAAATCTGAACCTTTATAAGGAATAATATTATGTAAAATACTACATGATCAGTAGCTCCTGTATCAACATGCCATTCAGTTGAATCAATATCAATCATTTTCATCGTAGCAAGAGCTTGAGGAATTTGTTTAGTTTGATAATTGTTATTAAACCTATGCTAGCATCTCAGTGCATCATGCCCCTTTTTTTCCACAAATTTAACAAACTACTCCTTTCATACTAAACTTATTCTGATCAGCATTTATAGCATTAGAACTTCCAATTGTTCCATTTTTACTACCAATGTTAGAAGAGGACACAACACCCTCAGAGAAACCTCTTCCTTGAGACGAAAAATTTCCTTTTTAAAAATTCTTATGTTCTCATTTTCATTGCTATTCCTCTGATCATAGAACACCACTGAAATATTCAACTGCGATTTGCCATTTTCCTTTCTTAGTTCGTGGCTTTGTAACAAAGGAATTAAATCACCATTATTGGAATTGGAGGTTTCAACATAGAAGTAGTAAAACACTCACAATCAGATCCAAGTCCATTCACCAAAGCAAAGACCTTATCCTGATCTTTCACTAGTTTCCCAATAGCATTTAGCTTATCGCAAATGGACTTGAAATTGCAAAGATATGTAGATAAAGAAGAAGTACCTTTCTGAAGACATCGAAACTGTGAAAGAAGCTAAAACTCTCTTGCCTGTGAATTTTGAGAGAAATTTGATATCAAAGCATCCCAAACTTCATTGGATGTTTTCAATCCAACAACAAACCAAACGACTTCCTCCATCAGAGTGCTTGTAATCCAAGCTCAAACCAGGCGATCTATGCAAATCCAAGACTTGAAGTCTGGATTTGCCCTTTCTTTGCCATTAACCACGATCTTTGGCAACGGAGCTTCTTCAGATCCATCTAGAAATCCTTTAAGACCATTGCTCTCTACGAGGGTTATAATCTGTCTCCTAGTAGAGGAAATTGCTCAGATTCAGCTTTATCATTACAAAATTAGTAACGTTGATGGCTATTGGATATGGATACTTCATAGTCGTCGTTGCTGATGAACTCAATCCTATTGCTGCGGAGCTCACTATGGAGATGCTTGCTATTACCATCACAACAACGCTTGATAACTCCAATACAAGCAACACTTGGAACCCTAGACCTTGGAAGAGATGATTCCCTTTCACTACTCTGATATGATACAAGCAAAAAGTATTGATAGTACTTTCTCAATTCTTCTCTCCTTGCTTTGAGAGAGTGATCTCGTTTTTATTTATAGAGTTCAAGATATACAAGTTACAACCCACCATTCTAACAACCATAATTGTTTAACAAACTTTAACAATTTCTTAACAACATATTTAACAACCACTGTAACAACTCTTTTCGTTACATTTTATAGCCACACTTTGTAACTAATTACAAACTTAATTAGGCGTCCTAATATAGACATCTTCTTCTTTGACTATTCTCCAACAACAGGTCTTCTTTTATTCTTCCTGAATCTCTTCTCATTCTTTTGTTTATTCTCCTCATTCTCCTTCCTGTGTTTGTAATCCCTCTGATAGCACTAGGTGCTTCATCATCCCTCCATCAGCATCTCTTCACCCTTGCACTCCTTGATGTTGTTTTTTGGTCATTGATTAGGGAGTAGGCGATTAGGATTTTTTCGATCATGAAAGAAAGACTTTGAGGGTTTCATATTTGGTAGGAGAAAAAGAGAGACTGTGGGAAGGGATTAAGAAGTCAAGGTTAAGTTGGTCTTTCCCTACACTTGGGTTTGTGGATGGATTTTTGAAGGAAGGGCTGATGAAGGTCGTCGTTGCTCCATGTACTTCGATAATCTTTGTGATCGCCACTTGTCTTTTGCTGAAGTTGGCTGACAAGACGCCTATGGGAGAAGCAGTGGTTGTGGTTTTGTGGGTTTTTGGTTCACTGAGTCGGTAGTAGGACGTCGCCCAACAGCTTCCTTGTGCTTGTGTAATATCTTTCTCTTCAAAATAAACAAGAAAAAACAGGTCTAGATTAATCTAAGTGCAATAAATAGTAATAAAATAAACGATAAATAACATGAATAAATGAAATAAAATATTGACCGGGGGTTGTCCCCGCATGCATATGCCATGGGCTTATTTTTATATCATGCAATGGATTATATGATAAAAATACAATAAGAAAAAAGAATACTCCTTGTCACCCTCATGCACGTTGGAGTAGATGAAGGAAGTGGAGGCCGATCGGACGAAGCTCCGGAGGTATGCTTTGGCTTGGACGGGATGATCTCTAGTGAATCTAGATTTCTCACATGGAAGTTGGACAGAGTGGGTTATAACTCTCTCTTTCTCACAAGCTCTAGAGTTTTTCATGGCTTCTTAGGATTTAGAATGTGCCTTCCTTTGGGTTGAAGACCTAAGAGGTCTATTTATAGAGTTTCGAAGTTCCAGATCTCGTCAAAGATGAGTGGTGGATCAAGGACCAACATCTAAAGCTCTTAAAATGGCAAAAACAGGAGATTGGAGCTTGTCACCTATATGAAAGGCTACAGAATAATTCAGTCGTCGCTTTGAGTGGCAATTAGCATGGAGATTCTATTTTTAACGCCACGCGGTGAATCACTGTTCAAAAGGCAAGGAAATCTGCCACATCAGCTAGTCCCCAGTACATGTGGCAACAAGCTACTAAAAAGACATATTTTTAAAAATTAAGATCTCAAAATATCCATTACGAATCATTATCAAATATTAACCAAATCAATCTTGAAAAATCATACTTGTAATTGAAAGATATTTTAGATTAATTTCCAAGTTCAAAATCTACTTAAAATGTTAAGTAAATTGGATTTGAAAATTAAATCTTTAATAATTACGAGAAAATCAGTTTAAAATCAATGATGTATTTGATTTAATATAGATTGACAATCATTTGGATATTTTGGATTTTATCTTGATTTTTTAGCATTATCATGAATTAAATATAAGCTATAACATTAAAATGTGATAAGTTATCATAAAATCTCATTTTTGGTAAAAATAAAAATAAGTAATCTTAATTATTACGTCATCCAAATTTCTAGATTTTTTTGGAATTATTTGACATTTATAATGATTTATATGATATGAATAGATATTTAAATATTAGAAAATTATAGAAATTATAATAATTATGGTAAAAATCATAATAACATTTATAAATATCCCAAATATTATATTAAAGCTTGTTTATGACAAAATATGTGGAGAAAGAGGTCCAGGATTCTAATCGCTTGTTTATGTGATGACGAGACTCGTTACCTCCTAAAGTGGTAACTAGACTCGTTGTCTCTCCACGTGACAACTAGATCCATTGCTTCTACACGTGGTAACTAGATTCATTGCCTCTCAACATGGCAACTAGATTTGTCGCCTCTTAACGTGGTAATTAGTCTTGTTGTCTCTCAAGATGACAACTTCTTGATCTTTTTGCATTTTACCTCCTGTCGTTTATCTTAATCCACAGAGATACAATAAAAATTCGTAAAAATACAGAAATTCCATGAGAAAATCTGGAAGAGAGTTAGAGATCTTTAGCCACGTGATCTGGGATATCTTAAGGGTTCTTATCCTAGATGAACTCTGGAAAATGTAAAAATGAGATGCCTACAGAATTGACTTTCTAATCCACCATAGTTAGTTTTTGATACACCATATGATGGTAATGGTGTACATGTATAAAAAAACTAGGAATCAATTGTATATCTGAATTTTCAAGAATTACGATGGTAAATCCGTATTTATGTTCAATTTAGATGATATTCTTGTAATTCCTTCCATTTCTTTTATCTGACCTTGATTGTTTTCAGTTGTTGTAATCAACCTCTTGATATTTAATTGAAATATTGACTTTATAGTAGTCCTTTTTTTATATTAAAATGATAGCATAAATGTTGTTTTCCCCGGAAAACAATGTTAAAGTTCGGATAGTGACGAAAGGTTTGAAACTACAATAGTCAGATCAATTCTACAAATGAAGTTCAATTTGTATTTACACAATTGTTGAAGTTGGTTTGCAGCTATAGACATTGGGTAATATGTCATTGTCTAAAACCCATATCCTTGTATAGTTGTATTAAATTAGTTGCAGTTTAGCTGACCTCAAGAAAGAAAAATGGCTTCCATCAGCTGACGTGAAGTTGACGCCACCGAAATCAAAACGTGTCCTGAAGCCCCAGTGACCACAGCTGCCTTCCATCACAAACTTATCTACAGGGACCATTTTTCTGACTTCGAATAGTTTACTATCTCCAGAGCAGACCAACACCAGAGCAGCAGGAAACTCACACCACACCGCCATCCCATGGAGCAAGAGTAATCTCTCATCTCCTTCTTCGGCACATTTCTGTGTTCTTTCTCCATGTTCTAGCAGAACCTAAATCGCCAAATCTCTCTCAACTTTCCTCTCAGAATAGACCAAACCCCCAAAGATCGCCCCCCACCGTCGCCGGCGGCTGGAAGCAGCGAGACAAGCATCCACGTGACGGCGCTGGACGGGCTGGTAAACGTCAACTCGCTCTTCACCATCGCCGTATTCGTGGGCCTGTCCCTGACGACCCCGGGGCAGCGGAGCCTGGAGGGCACGTCGGCGTGCGACGCCGGGGACGACGTGGCGAAAGCGCTGCTGGTGTTTGAGGTGGTGTCGTTTAGCTTCTTCCTATTCTCCAGCCTCGTGGCGCAGGGGCTGAAGCTAGCCATCAACCTGCTCAACAGCAAGGACGTCGACGAGGCCTTCCGGGCGCACATCAACATCAGGGTTCTGAAGCTCGGGATGCTCGGGTCGGCCATCGGGTCGGTGCTGGGTTGTGTGTTCCTGGTGCTGTCCATGGTCAATGTGGTGCAGATCCGGCTCGGGTTGCTGTCGTGCGGGAGTGAGGCGGCGGTAAGGTCCGTCGTGGCGCTGGTCACGCTTGTCTCGACCGCGCTTATCGTCTATA
The DNA here is from genome assembly GCA_024699735.1 of Posidonia australis. NCBI lineage: Eukaryota > Viridiplantae > Streptophyta > Magnoliopsida > Alismatales > Posidoniaceae > Posidonia > Posidonia australis. Next base: position 8,610 of record JAMKQA010051584.1, read on the forward strand.
TCTCGACGGTGTTCTACGCCTTCACGCATTAGTGGGATTTCATCCATGTAAGCTGGATTCTGCTCTGCAGCTGTTGTTTTAGTAGAATAGAGCTGTTTTCTCTGCAAATTCTTGGTATTTATTGGAATCATGCTGCTAGAAGTAGGTGGATTTAGGAGGGGTCATGTATGCCAAAAATATACGGTATGATGAGATATGATATGTTAATGGAATTTGGTAGTTTTGCTTGATGGTTCTTGCTATCATGGTACCAAATGTCTACACATCTCAGCAAAATTTTGTCTGATACTTCTTGCTTTTCCAACTTACCGATACGACGTTGACATGGTAATTTTGTAAATAAAGGTGACTTTTTTCACCAACATGCCAATATTTGGCTAACACGTGTTAATTTTTCAACATGTGAAAATCCAACACGAAACTGACATTTAAAACTATGTTTACTATTGTAGACTTGTTTTATTTGGAACCGTATGAGATTAGTAAGAGATGATAAACAGTAATGCTTGGTGTTCTTGGGGTTGGGGATGAAGGATTTGATATCATGCTGCTTCCGTGGTATTCATTCAGGAACATACTACGTTTCTTCCAAAAACTTATGTGGGATGTTTGGTGAACCGAAAGAGGGGAAGACTTGTGATTTTTTAACAAAGTATAATAACAATAATTACAGTTTACATTTTTCCTCAGTTGAGCAGGTTGTCAGAAGTACTCTTGGATGTCCTTGAGGGAAGATTTTAGATCAACCATCAAAGTTCCTTTTCGTGTAGACGAACATTTGGGAAGAAAGGAATCTGATTCTGTTTATTGTGTGTCAAGTAGCTTGTTATGATAAAAGCTGACAATAGTTCTATCTTAGAAGCTTTGATCTGATCTTGTGAATAAAGGATACCTGGATTTGATTTACAATTCTCTAATATTGTTTCCTTAATGGGGGATTTTGATTTTCTGTCTAGCATCATACAGTGGATGTGTTTTGAAGCTAAATCTGGTAGGGTATTTGGACCAGATTTACTAGTTTTTGATCCTTGAGAAAATTTTAGCAAATTAAGTGTTGGAAATTTCAGGGCAAAGAACAACAACAATATAATTTATTTTCTATATGATTTTTATTAAACTCAATAAGCATTGGAAAACAAATGGAGCGTTTGTTTGTATAAATTCCCAGCTCTCGTGAGACAAGAGCTCACAACATAGTGCCTCCCAACTTCCTCTTCAATAGTGGTGAACTCTTATGAGAGTTTAGGAGTTGTGTTTGTCCGACCAAAATTTTGTAAGTTTCCTGAAGCATGGTTTACCATGTATGCTCCTCGACAAGATGTCCTGCTCTAAGGAGGGGGATGGCAACAAATGAGAGTCATCTCTCTTTTGCCTCAACAAATGTGCCTCCTCTGTCTCTCCTCTTGTGTGTTGGATCACTGTTTACGTTTCTTCATTGTGTCTCTGTTGTGCCTCTAGGTGAGTTCCATTGTCGACTCTTTTTTTGGTCTATTGTGTCTCTCCTCCTTAGTAGATGCTATATGGATGTCGATTTTTTGAGATTCGATGGTTGTAATTTCATTTTTGACATTCAAGATTAGGTTTTTTTTGTTGCATTTGGGATTTTTAAGTAGGGTTTCTACTACATTGTGCTAACTTTGTGTTGGGTCTCGCAAGTGCAATGTGTTTCTCTAATGCCCTTGTTTCTGTTACATTTTCGTTTAATTGTTTTGTTCTATGGATGTAGATCGCCATTGTTGAGGTTCTAGGGTTTAGAGGGTTGCTCTCTATTAACTCGTTTAGGGCTTGGTTTTTCACACATACATTTGGGGATTTCACAGTTTGCTGTTGCTCATGTATTTTGTTGGTGCTCACTTTGTGAATGTATTGTGCTATATGCTTCTTATAGTAGACACTGACAAGACACATTAAAGAAAGGGGAAACAAAAGAAAGGATTTTTTGAGTTATTTTATCAGTGATTCTTTCATGGCTTTATCTTCTTTCCCTGTGGTCCACACACTTAATAGTTCACTCCATTCAAATAATGTACAACATGCTAGCAACATCAACGGCACCAAATCTGAAAAATATTCATGTTTCCTAGTGCAATAGCATATATGAAAAGCCATGGTTCTTGGGCACATCAAGTGATTTGCTAAAATATACACAATTGAAAATTTTCAGTTGTAGGTACATCTACAACGGGATTTGCATAAAACGATCCTTCTGATGTATCTAAAAATATAATTACAGCTAATAAGGCGTTTTGACTCAATCTATTTGTGTTTTATTTGGAGTTGTGAAGTGTTAATATTCTGGATTAAAAACTCTGCTTTCATTGTACTTTTTATGTTGTAATGCTTTAATATTAGATTTTAGTAGGAAGTGATTTATATGAGTGTTTAAATACATACGTTTCCAATTATAGATTCTTGCATGTTAGAAGTGTTTGTGTTTTTTTATGGATCTCAGGAAGTGTTTGTATGCATAATCCTAGTCTTATTTATTTGCCCATTTAAATCTCTCTTGTTTTGCATGGTTTAAGCTCATATTAATTTGTGTTTTATTTGATAGTAGTAACTTGCATTACTTTGGTGAACATTTTAATATGCTACTGTGGTTTTTCGACTGCTAGGTTCATCTTTCATATTGCGAACAGCCTGAGCAGGGCATTTCAAAAGTGCACCCAAATTAATGTAAGTTATATGTGAATGTTTTATACATGTTGTTGGAGCTTCAATATCTAATTACAACACAAATTACATCAAATCAATGGATTTTCTAACCTTCAAGGGATGTAGAAACTTGTGGCTTGGATTTGCATTACCTTGCAGTCGTGTGTTGTTCTTTCCTAACTAGTAAAAAAAAATATGAACCTTACTTGAAGTTACAAACGTCTAACAAATTTTGCGTGGTGTGTTTGGGGTCTCTTTCACACATATAAGCTATTTGATTCTTCTTGGCCACAACACACATAGCATGTGTATCGTTTACTCCTCTAACTACGTTCTTGAAAAATGTATGGTATAACTTTCCATTGATGTATTTTATAATGTATCTTGGAATAGAAGTAAAACTTTCTTTAGAGCATTTAATATCAGGAGTTTATTCAACTTCCTCCAGAATTCTATTAAAGTATTTACTTATAGTCTGATCAGAGTGTTGTAGGCTTTGTTGCACTATTCTATTTTTATGGCTATGACAAATGTAATGCTTCAATAGTCCATGATTATGTTTCTTATAATCCCTTTACATGTAAACTTTGCATTATGGATAATATTTCTAGGTGGATAGTTGATCAGTACAATCCTATCATATTATGGAATGTTTCTATTATTTTATCTACGATATGATGGTTAATATTTAACTTTAGTCGAACACCATCGATATTATCATATAATTGATTGTTTATAGTCATCGAGAGAATACACTACAATCACAATATAATAATGTGATTTATTGCACAGTACTAAAATGGTTTAGAGGAGTGTAATTGTAGACTTATACTTGAAACACTTTTTTTTCCTACATACTACATATTTCATACCAAATCAAACTTTTTTTTTCTAACACAATTATAAATCCTCCAAATAAACAATTTTTTTAAAGAAAATGCAACCTCAATTGTAATAAATAAAAAAAATGTATTACATTAACAACAAGGAACTTATCATATAATTACTCTCCTTTCCTATCTAGATAAAATAACTTCAATATCTTATTAGTTGTATTTGTAAATAGTAAAGTATTAATCGAATAGATCATGATGCAAAGCATAGAGCAACCTAATCCCCTTCGTAATCAATGCAATGCAAATGCAAAGGTCATGAGTCAAAGTACAATGGTTTGAAGTAGAGAACTGATAAGATGATTATTGTAAATTTCCACCAAGAAGGTTGTGATCAACAAAGGGAGCAAATCTACTAGAATGACAAGGGAAAAATGCACGCACAGTATAACGATTATTGTCTAACCAATGACACAATGTAACAAAACTTTCAAACCAAGTATGTTGACAAGGGGAAAAACACAGATCTGCTCGAACCAACACAAAAAATGGAGCATGCACAGGAGATCAAGAAGGGATAAAATTAGATTAACAGTCTATGAAAAATGTCGTCTAATTGATCAACGTGATTGGGAAGAAATTATTGATATTTGTAGAAAATATTGGTATAAGTGATTGAAAATTACATACTGTTTGGAATTGTCGACACTCTAGTCATCTAAATACACTCCAGCAGTGGCATAAAAGAGTAGGGGAGTCAAGTAGATGTCCTTCAAGCGACAGTAGTTGAGGAGCAAGGAGCGGGGACTACATTTCGGTTGCTGATGCACTCTGATAGCGACCTTCTTTTCTTTCTCTTCACTTCTTCATGGACGATAGGTCTCCTCCTTCCACATGGGCGTTTACAATCTCATCACTCCTATTCATTGCTACTTCGATAAATTAACTATGGTTATATTGATATTACATGTAAATGTTAAGGACACATATAACATTTGGGGGTTAAAATTGATAGACGCCCTACAAGAGCTGTCCACATTAACTCTTCTTTTGTAGTATTTTCTATAGTGCTAAGAGTGGAAAATTTCTCCAAGAGCTCTCTCTATCATTGGAAGTCATTTGGGGAATCAAGCTCCAATGGTAGCTGGAGTCAAAGGAATCGCTTAACGAAAGCTTGCAAAGAAACAAGCAAGAACGATCTTAGTTTTTGGTGAAGTGAGATCGAAACCTTAACTTGATAAGAAATTAGTCATCCATCACAAGGATTTTTCGATTCTTTGTGAAGGATATGACATCAAGATCTCCAAAGATGCAAGTTCTGAGAAAATCTTCAAATTATGTTGTTGTATTATGTGCCAGAGATTTGGAAAAAACTAGAAGAAAAAATGAAGAAGAAAAGCTTTAACAAAATTCTTTCAATCTACCAATTACCAAAAATAAAAGTAGAATAAATAGAAAAGAGATGCATGTTGTGGAGAAACGGTTCCCATGACCAACTCCATGCTTCCCACATCCAAGATATATTGAATTAGAAAAGAAAAGCCGTTATTTTTCTAACATAAAGTGAGCAAAATTTTAGTAGTTTTCTAGTGCGAAATTGTTTTATGGTTAAAGGATTACACTACCTATGTGCTTTCAAGGGAGAAGATCAAGATATAATGAACAAAAATAACGTTTTTGCAGTATGTAAACTGCATTAACGAGATGATCCGGATCTTCATTGGATTTTGAAGCTAAAAACAAGAGTAGGACCATTTGAATGAGTCAGAGAATGTACTGGATGATGTAGAACCCACGTCAACAATCAAAACATGTATAGTTATTACCGGTTTCCTAATGATGTAAAGAAATTGAGTCCTTTGTTCATAACAAACATTAAACTGGTTGTTCTGCTTTAAGATAATTCGCCATTATTATCATGTGTAATGTTAATAAAATGCTACTTTTGTCTCCTCGACTAATATTTTTCTCCAGGGGTGTACAGCGTACTCTCTTGGTTGGTATAAGTCTATAACATAATCATTCTCTTGGTGTGAAAAAAGAAGGTACATCATAAACCCATTGCATTGTACTGATCATAGGGATGTCTCGTAGTCCACACAAACAAAAAAATTTAGCTCGACTGCTCTAGTTGAACATTGGGTGAATTCATGATATTTTTTCCCATTGTTCGTACGCACACAGGGGAGCATGCTCTGTAGTAGAAACTATGTGAGTGGCACATTCAAATTCAAATATCTTGTAAAATATCCATGTGAGAACATCCTGTGGGGGCAAATAATGGATAAAATGTTAGAGGAGGACTCATCTCCACCATTAGTGTTAAATAAGACATCCATCCTCCCACCAAAATTGTGCATTCTTTTATTTTTAATTCAAGCTCTATCAGCAAGTAGTGGCACCTCAAGAGTGTATTTTTTTTTTTTTTGGGAAACAAATTATAATATATATTACAATCATATTAAACATTTGACTATGAAACCACTACTAAGTGAAACGGTGAAACAGATTATCTTTGTGCAGCGATTTCTTTATATTTTTATTACTTGTTTAAGTAGTAATCAGAAAAATTACCCCTCTTTTCCTTACTACAAGAGGGAGAATTGAGGGAAAGTCTTTCTTCCTCTTGTATATAGGTACATAGACCTTACTGATGTAAGAAAGACTTGTAGTTTCCTTTAAACAGTTTAAGGTAATGGAAAATTTCCTAGATGCGAATTGTTTTTTCAGTCAATCAACAGCTTTCACATTGCACTGTTTTATTAGAAAATATACGACGGGCTTCATTGCGTCAAAATCCTTGTCAGTTAGTGAAAAGTGGTTTGATGGACTACGAGAATCCTTGCTTATTTCATGCTTTAGTCATCACACCCAATCTTATGCGGTAGTTGGTCCCTGCCTTCCAATATATTTGCAGACAGACTTTGTGATGGTTGTCGAATGGTGGTTGCATCCAAATATTTTATCGAAATATGCCAAATGTTGGAAAGCTAATTCGGGGCAACAGCTCAGCCCACAATCATGCAGATTGCAGGGTCATGTGACATATGCTATAATGATTGAAGAAATCACACTGTTTCTTCATGATTGTTTGGTGTTAGTCTTAATCTCATATATAATATATAAGCCCGTGTGGTCCACCTTGAGGATCATATAATTAGTATTCAATTCTTTGACAAAAAAATTGTTATCATAGATTGTTAACCTGACATGATATTCATAAAATCAACATCAACTTAATTAAACAAAGCAACTTAAGCGAATAGGGTTGAAAATAATGTTGTGAAAGACTAGGTACCATAATATTCACTAAATTATTAGTGAAGCATCCACAAAGAAAATTCCAAACGTTCAGAAAACAAGTAAATGAATATGTGAGGAATCAATTTTAAAACAACAAAATATTGTGATCTCTATGATACAAACTATGCCTAGAAACTGTCATACCTCAAGTTTCGAAAATGTAAAAGAATTACTATTCTAAAAGTTACATAATTTTGAGAAGTATTTGATAGAGTTGTTGGACCATTGTAGTTTTTGGAGAAAAACTATACACTTAAAACTTGTTCAAAAGTTCTATCAAACGGAACCTTACTCTTGATCTGCTAATTCTAAGTTTTTGCATAAACAATTACAACTACAAAGAATTCTCTGATAAGAATATGAACCACAACTCCATACTCTCAATCTTGGCATAAGCACAGATACATACACATAATGTATGAAAAGTTTTGAATCACCACCCCAAGTAATCATTCATGGACAACAAACTCCTCGTACAATAGCTATTATCATGATTGCCAATGATGAAGAAAATGATTCATATGCTTTGCTAACATGAAAAGGCAAGTGTGAGGAAATTTCATCAATGAATGGAGTGTTTTCCTTGACAAGAATCAGAACATTTACATTATTGATGTGCTTTGTTACTTCTGAGGATTGATAACAGAGATCTTCATCCATCAAGCTTCCTAGCTTATCACAGTGTTAAGTATGATTATCAAGTGTTTGCATTTTTACCCCATACCCAAACGGAAGGTCTTAATATTTGCTTGAGCAGGGCCATTTTTGGTACGTTCCAGTTCTCCACATGCCTGAACAAACGCAAGGACTTTAAATATTGTTGGATATAAGGAAAAAGATGACATATGAGGAACAACCGTTACCTGCAAACCTTTCCAGACTGTGAGTCAAAATAATACTCTGTGTAGCCAGTAGCTGGAAATAAAATCAATTTTAAGACATGAGATTCAGCTCAATATGTTTGAAATATTTGCATGATTTCAAAATAATCCTCCAAGTAATCCATAGCTGGAAATATCATTCCAAGATAATCAGGAGATGGAAAAGACAGATACATACACTACTCAGAAAAGAAAAAGAAAAATAGAAAGAAAAAGATAGACAGATGCACTAAAAGACGTTTTAGAAATACCAGAAAGAATAGGTCTCCAAGGAAATGACATGACACAGCTAAATCGCCAGTGACCAACACCTTTATCCTGTCTCATGTGTATAAGATCCACCATCAGTTTGAGACAATGCACATTTTCAAATTTCAGAATTCTCATTAGGACATTATAAGTATTTGAGGTTTGATTTTCACTTAAATGGACTTTAGTTAAGACAACAAACTTACCACAAAGTCTTCCCACTTGGTAAGATTCATATTTGATTTCACCAGTAATGAACCAAAGTTTGTGCAATTTCGCTTAAAACGACTGAGCCCTTTAAATGAACCTGCTGGATCAGCAAATTCGCAATTCTCTTCATAAGCACTCAGTGTCAGATTTCCTGAGAAACAAGAAAGACAATCCTTGGTCATTTACATATTCTTGTGGTGGTATGTTGCATACATGTAAAGTTAATTTCAATTTGCAAGGCAAACAAACTCTCGTTCCCTACAATGTCATGTTGAAACTAGCTGTTACTTGTCTATTGAATTCATTAGCTCAAACACAAGAATATCATCAATGTTATGAACTAGTTTCATGTGAGATTTGAATTCCCTGGACCTTTGAGTGTGAGCAGCACATGTATCTGCATTTTTCTTTTCATAATTATAGGTTCATAATGAATCAAACAATCTGCATCGCAAGAGGTTTTGATTTCACATGAAGCAAAGCAACGAAAGAAATAAAATGCAACTCATGATTATCCAAATTGTAATGTAAAATTCTAAAAGACGCAAAGCAAAACATAAGCATGCCTCATTACATTTGGTTCAAAAATAAAGTTTTCTTCTCTAGCTTGCTTTGGCAAGAACTATGTCATAGATCCCTAGAGAACTTCAATTATGTTGATTGTTGGCAAATACGTGTGGCCTAATTAATCCACAAGTTTGGCTGTTATGAGATTAGGATTTGTGATAATGACATCATCCAAGTTCGGCAAAGGTCCATGTAAAAATATTGCTAGATAATTGACTATCTTCGCAAACTCTTCTAATATCCATCTCCACGTGAATGAGGGATTTGTATTAAAGACACAATAGATTCATCGATAATTTCAATCAAAATGAAATTTGAATCAGTGCGAGCCAGAGGGAAAACAAAACAAATAGGTAGAAGTCAATTAGGAACGGATGCTTGATATAGTCCTCTTATTTTTTGCAATGTGTAATCTCCAAAAGGAGCAAACAAAGTGAAAAAAAAAACGCTCTGTATTATCCTCCATCTCACTCATCAACATGATATGCACACCTTCTTTACGAAGTCACGAATTTTAAATTGGAATCCCTCTTCAGTCATTGCCTTGAGTTGAGAATTGTACTACTCCGCCAAGAACAATCCATCACTCATCATCCCCACTTAATGTATTTCTGCAGCAATTATTTCTTTTCTCTAAATACCATTTTAATACCACATCAAAATGTTTTGTAAGTGCGATTATATATTTATACATAGCATTGTAGTACTATTAACCCACACACAAACTTTACACACGGTCTACGATGGCTAAGATTTGCAAGCCAACTCAGACAGTACAGAAAAGGCTTGCATGTCATCATAATAATTTTTTGTTTCTCTATGTCATATCGTCTTTAGTATTAACGAAAGAAATAGAATACTGGCTATGGCCCATGGGCGTTGAGTTCAATCTCAAACCGCAAAAGGGGAAGTTTTGTGCACAGATGAGCTCCACCGAAGCAGTAGAAAGCATCCCAGTATCCCACACAAGCAAATCACACCATCCATGAACTCAATCTTGCAGTCAGTCCTTGCCTCCCAGGCTAGATAGGCTTAGGACAATGGAACTATAGAGCCTTTACATTCTAAAAGAAAGTTTTTTAAGGGGTAATGTATGATTCTTAAATACACAAATATCTGTTAAATTTGACTAGTGAACCATAAGTGCAGTAATAAAATTCAAAAGTTCTTCCTGCCATAAAAACAACTCATACAAAACCTAATAAATCAAAGATTCCATCTTTGTTCTGACCTGTGACGAAATACGACCTCCGGAAGTCATCCCTTATGGCCTCCACAACCCGGTCTCTTCCGACCGCCACACTCCCATCATTGCCCTCCAAGACCTCCCGTTCCTTCTCCTCCTCCAGAGAAGGACGACGGAAGAGCGAGGCGGCGATTCCGAGTAGCTCGGAGCTGTACCATGCCAGCTTGAGCACGGCGTTCTCGGAACGGGAGGTCTCTTCGGTGGATGAGGTATCAGGCGGGGCCTTCGCGCAAGGGCGGAAACCGCCTGTCCTCCTCAGCTTCAGGGGTTTCCGGCGGGAGAGGGTGGCGGTGCGACGGGAGGGCGGAGGAGGGAGGTGGAGGACGGAGGTCGCCATGTCGGTTTCGTGGAGGAAAAATATTGGGAGTGTTTTTAAATTCTTGGTGGTGTTAAATTCGACCCTGCCACTGGAATGCTATGTGGGTCTCACTACAATTTACGTGGATTTGCAGGGTTTTTTCGTGTATATATTTTAACTAAAAAGAGAAATTCTATGGTGCCAGGGTCAATATTATTCTATATCACAATTAGTCTTCTGCTATTGTTTACAATAGGAATTTTCCAATTACAAAATTCTCTCAACCACAACCTTGTAGAGTTGCAGTCTCTTGATTTTAAGTTTTATTTCCTCCTTTATCAATTGATGATGAATTCACGTTATTCCTTTGACATTCTTTGATTGTTTATAAATAATTGGAAGAAGAAGACTACAAAATTCGAAGAAGTCAAAGATCTGTCAAAATGACTTTAAAGCAACTTATGGGAAGTTGAATGTCATATGATGTGCAAAATAACGAACGAGAAGATCAAGAGTTCACCAAGAATAAGATAGTACTGAATGCAAGCTCAAATTCAGATGAAAATTCGTTTATTACCTGTAGCTCCTAGTTCCTAAAATTCTGAAGTGGATATTGTAGATGCTCCTTTGAAGATCTCCAGATTTGCGGCTCCAAGCATGTAACATCTGTATCTAGTTTGGTCCGACTATATTTTGACATCATAGATCGAAAGACCAATTATCTAGAATAATGTATTATTAATTGTTGTAATTTGGATAAAATAAAGATTAATATTGATCTAGGTGGTAATTCCTCTTTTATATCAATAATGATCTCTAGAAATTTTCTCACTGTGTGGTACCTTGGCGTTTTGTAACTCACGTGTGTGTAGGACCAAAATGGGAGAAGAGTCAATTCAGCATAGTGCTGCACAACATGCACCGCCACTCACTGTGCCCCCTTCCTTGCTCGCAGCCTAACGCCATACTGCCTCACCGATTCGCTGAGATTTTCGACAACTGTCTATGGCAAGCGGCGACAAATGATAGCAACAATAAAGGGGAGGAGGAGAGGGTGTTGGAGCAGTAGCTCGGAGAGAGAAATTGAACTAGAGAGTGAGAGTGGAGGAAAATCAGAGGAAAAAGAAGAAAGAAAAGAGGGTGAGGGCTGAGGGTCGAGAGGGGAAGCAGTGGCTGTTGGAGGAGAAGAGCTTGCCGGAGGCTGTGTGAGCCCAGAGGATGTCAAAGGAGGTGAAGAGCTCATCGGTGAGGGATCGTCGAAACTCCACTTTGGGAGCTCCGAGAAGAAGAGGAAAGAGCGGTTTGATCCAGTTGTTGAGGAAAGACGTAGTGTCGTCGGAAAGCCAAGTGTCAAATATAGCCAAACCGGCTCAAGTGACGGCTTAGGGAGAAGATCTTGTTACCTCTGTGGTTAGATGGGGCACATAACAGCGCAACGTAGAGTTCGGTAGAACAATTTGAATAATGTGGTATGCTTCAACTATAGGAAGGCTGGATACTATAAGAAAAGCTGTTTGGATCCACCGAAGCCAGCAGAAGACGTGCTTCGCCCAACGACCAAAGGAAGAGTATTCACTATCTCTATTCCAGATGTTGGTTTCTCAGGGGACGTTATAGAGGGTAAGGAGTGGTAAATGGCTGTGTAATATGTACTTTTAATGTTGTGGTGTAACCAGTACTATTATTATTAGTAATAATATGGTGGTTATGGTGTGTGTGTTTAGAATCTTTTCTTGTGACTGACCAAATGGCCTGAGTTTTGTTTGACTTAGGAAGTTTGTTCTCTTTTAATTCTGAGTCGTTTGTAGTTAAGATCAAGGAGAGGCCAACTAAGTTGGCTTTCTATCTCGATGTGATGACCCCATTAGAAGAGCACCGTTTAGCATAAAGGTATTTACGGTTAGTCAATGTTCAGCTAGGAGATAAGGGATTCAAGGCTAGTTTATTTTTAATGGACATGTAAGAATATGATGTCATATTGGGAATGGGCTGGCTAGCACAACACTCAGTAATGATAGACTGTGCGAAGAAGAAGATTTTGATGGAATGCCTAGGCCAGAGATGGTGCTTGATACAAGGAGTCAGACCAAGAGAATCTAAGTAAGTGATCTCGACAGTTAAGGCCTACCGTCATCTAGCAAAAGGCAATATGGGCTACCTAGCTTGTTTGTCGGTATCCTTCTCACCAGTTCTAGGGGTACAAGATATATCAGTTGTCCAAGAATACCCTGACGTCTTTCTAGGAGAATTGCCTGATATGCCATCTGTAACCATGCCGGCGAGGAGATTCCGCAAATGAATGCGAAATCGGTCGGCAAAATCACGTCGAAAAAGCAAAATAAAACGGAGTCGCCACCTAATCTATTATGAAAGACAAGGAAAACCATAACACATGAAAAATCATGCAAAAACAATAAAGACAAAGTACAAGTCTACGAAATAAAACCAGAATGCGGGTAAGGATCCCT
>JAMKQA010051585.1:0-13786 GCA_024699735.1 Posidonia australis
ATATATAAATGTTTGTGGCATTAAATATAGATTTTATACATACATTCAACAAAGTTAATAAACACATTAATACAAAATTTTAATTGTCATTGCATATGTAGCATGCTCTCCTTCATTCTCAAAGTGGCAATCAATCATATTATCACATAGTGTTGAATATGTAAAATTTAGTTATATAATAATTATATTCATCAATCAGTTCATCAAGATCCCTAATTGAATTATATAGATTAATCTAAATTATATATATGAAACATAAGATGATTTTACCTTATATATATGTTCATAATTGGAAAAAAAGATATGAAATTTATTTCTTTATATTAAATAAAATATAAATAATCAAATATTATCTTTTTATAAGAGTTTTTATTTATTGTAGTACTTAAAAATATATGTAAATAATTTGATATGGAAATTTTCAAAATCAAAAAGAAAGATATATCAAATGGCAATGAATATAAATTTCATACATGCATTCAATAACATTAACAAGTACATTATTACAAATTTTTAATGATCATTATTTAGATGGCATGCCTCTCCTTCATTCTTGAAGTGACAATTAGTTGTACAATATAGATATAGATATAGATATAAATATAAATATAGATATGACTATAAATAAAGATATAGATATAAATACTTATTATAATGCCATAAAATTCAGGAAATGTGAAATTTTATTGGTCGATAAATTAAACTTTCAAACATCTAAGATGTAGACGAATCTCAAACGGTTGTGCCTTTTCTTCTCCTAATATTAGGTAGCATTTTCACATTTAATGTATCAACAATCCATTCTATCTTGAACGGTTGCAATAAAATATTTAATTTGTAGTAAAAAATAATATGAGTATGTACAATAAATCATTAAAATTATTTTGAATGTGCACATTATTTTTCTTTCATCTCTTCCAATTTAAATTGACACATGATATGACATGAGATATAATAAATATAGCTAATAAATTTTATAACTAAATTTATCTTTAATGTTCATAATACTCTTGTAAACAAAAATGTAAAACCCTTATAGTTAACCAAGAACATTTAGTAAAATTATCTTTAATCTACTAATTATTTCTATTTATTTTCTTTTTACTCTTGACAATTATTTATTCTTTATGTGTTTCTTGTTTTTAAGAATCATTTTTATAAAACTTTTGAATGTTTTTTAAGTAATTTTTCTTAAAACAATTATTAACATATGTTTATAAAGTGTTATATAATTCACGTGGTTTGTCTCCTAATTAGGGTTGTCACTGGGTTGGATCAAATACGTTAACTTGTTTGACTCAATCCATTAATATAGTGTTTGGGTTAATAATTTGAATCCGTTACGACCAGTTAGATCTTAACTTGTTAACCTAAAATTTTAAAGGTCGAGTCATAGGTGAAACATATTACCTCACCTGTTAACCCATTAGTTTTGAACAATGTTATATATTTTATATCTTTAGATGTTAATCTATTATTATTTAAAAACTTATAGATTCTTGAATTCGTTAGATCAGTAAGTTTATAAAGTATTATGAAGCATTTTTAGGTAAAGATAATAAAATTTTATCTCTTTTATTGTATAAAAGTGTTGAATTTTTAAGTATAAGTTTTTTAAATAAATATTTAACCTGTTAATCCAATTTAATCTATTTTCTGAAAATAGATTGGATCGGATTATAAATCAAGAATTAACCATTAATCAGATCCATTGACAATCCTACGCCTAATAAATTGAAAAAGGGCACTAAAGTAAATTAGATAGGACAGGACTAGGGTTTTCTGAGGGTCCTTCTTTTCTCCCTTCGTCCTCTTTTCGGCGGCGCGCTCATCTTTTCCCCTTGCTCTCTGCTCTCCCCCGAAGAGGCCGAAGACCTTCCGGACCTCAAGTCACATCGGCCACCGAAGATGGGTACCATCTCTTTTCCCGATTCCTCTAGTGTTCTCAGTCTATCTGACTCGTTCTCTATTGCAACTCTGTTTTTGCGTTTCGTTGTGTTTTTTGACATGGATGTTGGAAACTCTGGTCTTTTGAAGGTATTTCTCGGGACTCCATGCACAAGAGGCGCGCCACTGGAGGCAAGAAGAAGGCCTGGAGGAAGAAGCGAAAGTAAATCGTTCCTCATCTCTTACCACCCGATCGTAAAAACAGGAAGATCTCTTCTGTGTTTCATATCAGTATTTAGAGTAAATTTCCTGCAGATGATTCCTTGCATTTGATTTTCTTTCTTGGGTAACACCTCATCTCTTGCCACTCCATAGTAAAAGAAAAGGAAGATCTTTCTGTGTTTCATATCAGTATTTTAAGTAAATTTCCTGCAGATAATTCCTTGCATTGGATTTACTTTCTCGTTTGTTACATGCTAATACTTTTATGGGCTTATGTTATTTAGATAAAGAAGTCCTTTTCTCTACGACTTTTTAATCGATAATGGCCCTGCATGTAGATTATGGTTCCCGTATGGGTTTATACTAATGAAAAATTTCGTTTGTCTTTCCCGTTTTCGTTGATAAGTAGCTTTCATATGGTACCCATTCCCTAGTTTGCTAACTTTGGCATTGGGTGGTTGTTATCTTCTACAAATCTTTCATTGATAATGACCATGCGCATACGACATAGTTCTCCTCTGGGTTTGTACTATCAAAATTTTTTCAATTTTTCTATATCATTTTCCTTTATGAATTGCATGCATATGACATCCATTCCATAGTTAACCAACTATGTCGAACTGGATAGTTGCTATCGTTGCATAAGCCAACAATTTTTATGTTGTGTGCACATAGGTATGAGCTTGGGCGCCAGCCAGCCATGACCAAGCTGTCAAGCAACAAGACAGTACGCCGTGTCCGTGTCCGTGGAGGTAATGTGAAGTGGAGGGCTCTTCGATTGGACACTGGGAACTACTCATGGGGTAGTGAGGCTGTTACTAGGAAAACCCGTATCCTTGATGTTGTGTACAATGCCTCCAACAATGAGCTTGTGCGTACACAGACCCTTGTCAAGAGTGCCATTGTCCAGGTTGATGCTGCTCCATTCAAGCAGTGGTATCTCCAGCACTATGGTGTTGATATTGGGAGGAAGAAAAAGCAGCCTGCTGCCGCCCCCAAGAAAGATGGAGAGGTAGCTGAGAACCATGTCTGAGTTACTTTTGTTATAACTTTGTATTTTTTCATTAAATAACATACTTATGTGGATAAATGACGCTTGATCCCGTTAGCACCCAGTAATTTTGGTGTTATAATTTTCTATTTTGTCTTATTAATTTCCAATGGTGCAGACATTGCTTACTAGTTTAGATGTAGTAGGAATTTAGATGTTTTGATTAGTTTAAGAAAAAGGTGATGAATGAATTATTGTAGTTTTTTCGTTGCAAGTAATAAATTCAACTAATATGAAGATCTAGCTGCAGTTTTATCAATTTCAATAAAATTAGAAGTTCTAGTTTCTATGGTAACTTTATGCAGTTATGTTATTTCTTTGTGAATTGATTTACATTTCACATTTAAATATGAAGTACTATTTGAGTCTAGTTTATTTCTGCTGCATGAATATGACTTTTTTATGTCTGTTACCCATACTTTTGATAATGCCAAGGTGCCACAGCGATGAGCAAAGGCACCTTGGGTGCCTAGGCAATAATAAAAATATAATTTTTACATTTTTTTTTCAGTTTTTTAATAGGTGTATCAATATATTCAGAATTTATAATGCACCAATAAATTGATATATCAATTTCTAAAATTAACAATAACAATCTAATTATAAATAAAATCTTAATTGTCCTCTAAATCAATAATAATCTAAACAATAACAACAAGTCAATAACAAAACAATAACTAAGTCAATAACAATAACAATAAGTCAAATAGTCAATAACAAATTACAATAACTAAGAAAAACTAATTAGTAGTCATCAAGGTTCAATATTTGGTGCCACTAGGCTAATTTAAAACCTCCAACGGCACCACCTTGGTGGTGGTGCCGTAATAACCATGCTGTTACCTAATATTAATCTGGCAAAAAGTTTTACTTTCAGGAAGAATTATAATTATTTAGGTCTGTATGGAAAATTCTTTGTACTGATATTGGTGATATTGATTGTATAATGAGTATTTGCAGTCCTGGTCTACTCTTTGTGGTTTAAAGTGTGGTCTTTTGTTTACTTTGAAAAGGATAAGTTATTATCAAAAAGTATGCAGGACTAGATGAGATTTCCATGGAAGTATTGGGGCATTTAATCTTCTTCGAAATGAATAGGGGTTAGGCTGCATTTGTTGCAGAATTGCAGTAGGGGGACTTAGTGGTTGTACACGAGTTGATCTTTTTGTTGTTGTTTTTCCATTTCCCCTCGTTCTGTGAAGTGTGCTATTACCTGTTTCATAAATTTCCCCATTCTTTTGCGTGTCATTACTTGGTCGAGCTTCTAATGTAGCATGATGTTTATTTTTATGGGTCTATTTTATGTTTGGTACTCTTATTGAATCGTAGTACCATGAATTGCTGTTCTAGATTCAACTGCAACCGAGATGAACTTTTGGTTCTATCTTCTCATATCATTTAGGTGGGGGAGGCTGCTTCTGAAGAGTCCAAAAAGAGTAACCATGTTACAAGGAAGTTGGAGAAGAGGCAGCAAACACGCAAGCTTGACTCACATGTGGAAGATCAGTTTGGTGGTGGCAGGCTTTTGGCTTGCATCTCTTCTCGACCTGGCCAATGTGGTCGGGCTGATGGGTATGTGTGACATCAGATGGAATCATTTATTGTTTTGATTCACTGCTAGAGAAGTTAAATATCTGTTTATATGATTCTCTTAAGTTTTCAGATTGATTTATGAGATTATCTTTCGCAGAGTGACCTTTTAGAAAGGGCAGAATAATCTTCTGAGTTAGTAATAAAGAAATTACAAAAATTAAAGAAACAAAATATCATTTTCTTGCTTAGATGACAAGTTAACCATTCTGAAATGTGAAATACAACATGTTGTGTAATAAATTTTATTAATTTTCTTTGACGTATATCATGGCTTCTCAGCAGAAGTATGTGTTTTACAGTCCAGCAAATATCTATTTAACATTGCTGCTCGTCTATGGCACAGAAGTATGTGAAATACCAGTTTTTTCATATACTTTTTGACATTAGAGCATCTCTTAGATTGTTGTTGCTATCACAGGTATATTTTGGAAGGGAAGGAACTCGAGTTCTACATGAAGAAATTACAAAAGAAGAAGGGGAAGGGTGCTGCTTGAGGAGTTGCTTGCTTACACATTTTCAAGTTTCAATTATTGTAGCTTTTCATTATATGTCAGACTATGTTAAACCAGTCAAGGTTCCTTCCCTTGAAACTTTAATCTGCCGTGGGATCACTTGGTAATGCTGTTTAGAGTTTAGACATCTGTTTCTAACTTTTCAGTGCATTTTGTGAGGCTGATCGTGGTATTTAGGTATCTGCTTACTGAATGAATTTGTTGCTTAAGTTATGTTTGTTCTTTTGCTTCCTATAAGTATTTTTTGTTATCGGGTCATACTAATTATCCTCTGTATCTTCCTACTAGTGATTCACTGCTTGGATTCGGTGTTTTACCTATTGTTGTATTTGCTCTGATGATTTTTTTATTACATCTGATATATTAGACTTTAGCCCCTTCTACAATGCAATTATCCATCATTCCTCAACGTCAGGAGACTTTTATGAATGGTGATAGGGTTGCTGCACAACAAATACGTGTTAGCGTGACAGCACAAACTGGACTTGGCTGGGCGTGTGATCAATTAGATGTTTAATAATTACGAATTACAAGCCTTTTATCACGTCAGTTATGCTTGGTTAGCAGTAAGCAAAGAGTGTAATGTAATTTAATCACGTTCTACCATTTGACGGTGTTTGATTCATCGAATTATGTCTCACAATTGGATCTATCTTTGTAATCCAATTACCACAAAATTAGTGGTAATCTAGTTACAAAGTTTTTGCGAAATAAAAGTTGTTTGAATATCATTGTAATTGTTGGAGCGACTTCATTGGTGTTACACTGAAGAACATTGGAGTAATTTCGGTTATTGTTGGAATTGCATTGACGATTACTGGAATACACTTTAGAATCGTATTTTTTAGGAATGGAATTGTATTTGTTTGGATGTGGCACGTGGGAATGGAAATAAATTATTTTGTACATTTCCAAAACTAAATTTGATAATGTGATATGGATATGAAGGTTATATTCATAAATAATCTTGTAAGTATAACAAACAAATTGGATTATAAATAATTACAAAAGTTTATTTTAAAAGTAATATTTTAAAATGAAAAATTTGAAGATACTAATGGCATTATTTCATAAAGCTGTAACTATCAATTAGTAATTGCAATTGCTTATTTGTATTTGTAATTCTTATTATACATATATTTGAATTGACAATCAAGATTGAAAGTTACTTGTACCTATTAAAATCTTGGGTCCTCTTGTGGACATTGTAGACGTCCTTAAAAATTATTTTTATGGAGAAACATATAAATGTAGTTAGTTTGGTATTACTATAGTAAAATACAAGTATATTAAAATTGTAAAAAATATGATGTAAGTGACATATTTCATTTTTCATATCATTTAAATTAAATGAAGAAATTATATTGACTTGATGTAGAAACAAATCCTAAAGAATTATTGCATCAAATTTTAGGGTGGTAATAACGAAATAAAAATTATTAAAATAACTACCTTGGATTGGAATTAAGAGTTCCCTTGAGGAAGCCTTCTTATTTCTTTACACATTGAGTCATCAAACATGGTAAAGGAATTAAGGTAGGAATTTTGATTCCATTCCAACTTTGATTCCAACGTAAGAAACATAACTCAAGTCATTTTTGATTGGTTGTAATTAAAGAATGTAATATAATTTAATTACATTTTGTCATTTATTATGATATTTAGTTTATCAAATTCACATCTTAATTGGACTACTTCTGTAATTTAATTGTTTCACTTGAGTGTAATCCAATTACATCAAAATTGGATGCACTCTAATTCTGAAGTTTTACATAATTATGGAAGTCAACAATGTGAACGTACATCGAAGTCGTTGTTATTGTGAGAATTTGTTTTGATAATCTTCTAAGTTAATTTAATCACCATCATAATTATCAAAACAACTTTGACTACCGTCAATGTCACATTGGAATTACTCTATGACGTTGGGCAATCGTTGTTGGAATGATCCGGTAATCATTGATGTTACTCCGACGATTGGCAGGCATCACTAGAATCACTCTACTAGTCGTTGACATACTCGGACATTGGTCAACTATTGTCAGAGTTTCTCTGACAATTGTTAGAGTCATCCTACTCCTTGATCATCGTCATAATCACTATGATGATATTGTAAGTTGGTTCATTCATGATGGATATCGAATCAATCACATTGACTATCAACATCCATTTTATGATATTAAATCAATTATAAATTTTAATAATCTAAATATTGTAATTGATTCTCATGTATTCTCTTTACAATGTAGCTTAATTTGATGTAATTAAATTCCTAATAATTTGATTACATTATATTATGATTCTGCGAAGTGTCTTACTCATGGTGACAGACCGTGGGAGTTGGTGAGTGTTCCGTGGAAAATTGCAGGGTTATTTTTGTGGGAGTTGTTCTGTCATTTCCATTGAAGTTTTGTAGTTGCGTGATTGAATCTGAGCATTTTGAATGTAAAATAAAAGTCTCCTCTTTGTGAGGCATGAGCTCAGAGAATTCATTCTATTCTTCACTTCAAACACGCTTCTCTTACAAATGAGAGAATGTTCACAGTAACATCGTCAAACTTATTAGCATTGACTATACTTTTATGTTCTCATTGAAAAACTTTAATTTCATAGTTATAGATAATAGCAATCTCTAGAATATGGGTTACAGGTTTTCCATTAATTGCAACATCTCCTCTTCTTTTTCCTTCCCCTGAGCAAAACTTAGCAGTACGCCACTTTTCATGTAGAAATTAAACACCATGAAACCAAGTTTCTTTCCATTTGTAAGTCTGACTTCGAAGTTGTCAAGCAAGCAACAAAGTAGCACACCATTTACTTACCCTAATATCCAGATGAGATGGATGACCTTTCAGATTGTAATCAAGCAAACAAACAAATTCAGAAGTTTAATTCTCAAAGAAATCTCAAACACTATTAGAATGTCCCTCATGTTCCAACACAAGAGTTTCAAATCGAACAAAGCAAAAGTCGTTTCGTATGTGATTATTATTTTAATTGGGAATGGGTGTGAAATTTAAAATTTTAAACACTCATTCACAGATAAGCTATTTCACTCCTTTTGGTGAGTTATCGTTGTTTCTTTTTCTGTTATCCAATGTGGCATCAACTTTATTGATTGACAGTTGCTGTTCATCCACTTGATTACTTTCTAAATAGAAAGCCTTCTAAGTTTTTAAGGTAGTTATCTTTTGAAGTTACTTAATTACCAACATGGAAATTCTGACAAGGTGTGTTTATTGGATCTTAGGGAAAGGCTACTTCTCAAGTATGCAGATTACAAGAATTCATTTGTTGATGTTGTGTCTCAAAATGTACTTTGGATTTAAGATCTGATTAGTTAATTGCATCTTGCTAATTGTATAAAAAGAACCCAAATATAGATCTTTGAGGGAATAAAATCCGGTCTACACTTCTGTAACAAGTAAAGCCTCTTGTCTCTTGCAGAAGCAATTACCAATTAAAGTTAAAAATTATATTAGAGATATGTTTAAACAAGCCAATTAAATTAAGTTACAATTTCTTAAGAGCATAAGTGCAATCCTTTATTTTGGTGGTCTTCTGCATTTGTTTTGCATTCAGATTTCCCGTTGTCTGTAGATGTGCCAACTGCACATAGTTAGACATATGCCTATGCTTAAGAGAAGACAACCTAAACATAACATACAACTGTAAGAGAAGGCAATTGTGGTTCCTGCCAATAGATAAAATTTGTACTCTTTCCTGAAGGGATTTCTGCAAAACTAATGGGAAAAATACAAAGCAAGCTGACCACCTTGTCTTGAAATGTTCTAGTAGGATTTTAGCTTGCAGCATTTACTCAAGATAAATAAATTACCTTTGATGTTTGTCAACCATGAAAACATTATGAATTTAACAAAAAGGCAAGCTAAACAAAAACTAAAACATTTTCTTTCCATCCCAAAGTTTACTTATGTTTGTACAAACTAAAACATAAAGGACCCTTATATTTAAAATAGACTGTTAAAGGAGTCTTATGTGAAATCAGGCCCTCTAATTAGGATTGGTATGTTTGATGCCTATAATATGCTGGTTTTTTTATTGATGATTCTGTACTCCATATTTAACATATTATTCCTTCTACAAAGCTTCAATTTACTCTGATATCATCTAATACCTAATCTTAGAATTTTTTTTTTTTTGCAATAGCATAATGTATGCTGACTATATAATATATCTGATTTGCTTGCCAACTAGGAATGAGGTTGGAGAATTTGTATTGTGACCCTCTGTTGGCATCCGGGCAAAAGATCACCACAAGACAGCGCTGGACTCCAACATCTATGCAATTACAAATTCTTGAGAATATTTTTGATCAAGGTACTGGGACTCCAAGCAAGCAGAAGATTAGAGAGATCACACTGGCACTGTCACAATATGGTCAAATTTCTGAAACAAATGTTTATAACTGGTTTCAAAATAGAAGGGCTAGAGTTAAAAGAAAACAAGCTGTGAAATTACCAAATCACGCTGAATCTGTGGTTGAGATTGAGGTCAATTCCCAAAGGGAAAAGAAAGAAGGATCAGCTAAACATCATACTTGTGAAAATACACCTCCAAGATTGGATGGTTTAATCCATGCTCCAGAAGCAAGCTCTGACGTCCATTAGCAAATCCAGAAACCAATAAAGATGATGATGACAGGAAATCTTCTGAGGGATTAATTTAAGCTGACATTTTACTATAGTGCTCACAGAATCACGTAATAATGTAGAGTCCTTCATGGATCTTTTAGTATTGCTTAAGTTGACCTTTTTTTGGTTATAGATGTGTCAATTGGTAGAAATATGGGTTTAAGTACTGATGAGTTACGGTCAGAAGCTGGGCTCTGAGTTTCTTCTTTCTTTTATGAATTCTAATCCCTATGCTGTAGAATGTCTCCATTTGATTACACATTATCTTTTAACAGTGTTTTGTTAGTTTGGGATCCCGTGCACGTTTTGGATTACAGACATCTACTTACTCTCAGTGTCAAAGAGATTGGTTTAATTGTCATAATTGTCTGAAGTTCATGTATTGATGATTTCATGTTTCTTTATACTGTGTGATCTTGCAGCACTTAAACTTTTGGTGTCACTGTTACTTATCTTGGATGTTGCATTTAACTTTTTTAAGTAAACAGACACTGGTGCTGTGTTTCTGATAGTGAGCTTCATATGTCTGGTTTTGGTTTCTGTGTCTAAAAGACATCCCATCATCCTCTACAAAGTCCACAGCTTAGCACCATTACTACTCTCTCATTCTAAACTAAAATCTCCAACGCCTACAAAATACTAAATTATATAGAAATTAGTCACCATCATAAAACTACTAACTTTAGTTCATCGTGAGTAACAAAAGAACATAAATGAAAGGGAAAAAGGTATTTACATGCAAGAAACTGACAACTTCATATGAATAGTAGTTGTTGTAGTTGTAAATAAGTAAATTAATATAAAAATATCTTTACTAGTTCAGCTCGAAGATCGTTGTGGTTTCTTGATCCGCTCGTAGAACAAATTTCTTGCTTTCTACGGTTTGACTTCCCAGCTGTGGGTCTTTTTTGAAACTTTGCGTTTGTGGAAAAAAGATCACAGAACCCATTCCACCTAGATTTAACATTAATCAATATTATATATGTTAATCCTCACATGTACAACAATAAAAACATCTAAAATTTAATATAAATAATAATTACCTCTTTGGTGTACACCAATACGGAGGAAATGCCTTGGCTGCCTGATAATCAACGTGAGGCTCAGGACATTTTGCCAAAGCATCTATTCGTGCCCTATAATAGATATCATTCATCCTTTTCTTAATTAATTTTATAAAAGACACACGATAATCTTCTTTGGTATATCCAGGTGAAAGTGTAAACTTGTTCTGTATAAATCCAACATTATTGTCAATTTAATATACTAATTGTTTAACTTATAAATAGAATAAAAAAAATAATTACCAATAGCACATCAAACATTCTTTCCTTCTTATCTGAATGTCAATGTAACTACCGGTACTTGATGGTCGATGCATAAGATCTAAAAATTTTGTGATCTCTAACGAGATCCTATGACTTCTCTCGAAGTTACTGCAAATAAATCAAGTTAGGTACAGGAAAAAAGTAGTATATGTTGACTAACACTAAATTAAAATAAAAGTTACCTGTCTGAATCAAGCTCTAGAAGAGGTCGTGGTCCCTGAAAAATTTGAGCATATTCTCCTTGTTGTTGTTGTTGTTATTTATTAATCAAATTAAATATTTGTCAATAATTATATTTAATTTAAAGACTTAAAAAGTATAATTTCATTATATTATTTATCTGTTGCAAATGGATGGGGAGACAACTCTAGCTGGACATGGCGTGCAGCACTACTTTGTGGAGTAGTACTATGCCTAAATACAGGAGAAGAGATGGGAGCCTCAACCAAAGTGGTTGGAGGTGTCCATCCAACCTCAGGTGGTGTCAAACCCTGTGAACAAATGAACTCAAGCAACTGAGCACTCATATAAGTACTAGGATCAATCTCTCGATCCTCTGATGAACCACGTCCACCAGAACCACTAGAGTGTCGACCGCCTCTACCAAATCCAGCCATCTAAAATCGTAAACAATACATTAAAAAATTCATATAAGATTCATGCAATTACTGGATAATCATTATACAAAAATGATTATCATATTATTATTACTTGATGATACTTACAAGCAGAAGAACAACGACAATGCTCAACAAGAGTCATGATGAATCTGAATTGAAATTAAGTTGTTAGTTTTCTATATTATATTAATTAGTTGATAGATATCAAAAATAAATAACAGATCAGTATAGAATGCAAGTGCAGAAGGAGTTTACAAAGTAAATTAAAGAAAATATTTACCAAAATAACAATAAAATCTCCTTAATCTTCATCATTATAGTTAATACTTTCTTCTTCTTCATTTTCATCATCATCTTCACAGTCAACTTCTACAAACGTTCTTTCTTCATCCTCAACTTGCCACACCACTGAATTTGATGGAATTATAGAGATTTGATCTAGAGTATGGTCTACAACTATCGGTTGTGGATGCTCATAGTCAGGCTGATACAAGTCTTCAAACTCATCATTCGTAGTATCATCAGTCATAGTAATGTAGGCACGTGCTTTGATCTTCATTATACTAAAAGATTCATCTTTCTTCCTCTTTCTTGAAACTTGAGGTACATAACAGACTTGATCTGCTTGTGAAGCTAACACAAATGGTTCGAATCTCCTTAAGTATTTGGTTGATACAACATCTGCAATATCATGCCTAATATCGTGTATGACTTCTTCTTTAGGGTCATACCAATCACAAAGGAATAATATCACTTTATTTGCACCAATGTATTCCAACTCGAGAATCTCTTTTAAGATACCATAATAATTAATATCGTCTTCTCCATAACAAGATCCGTTCACCATAACCCCTGAATTTTGAGTAGTTAATCCACCACCGTATTCTTGTGTGTGAAATCGATACCCATTTACAAAGTAAACTCCATACGACTTTACTTGAAAAATACGACCATAAGCTAAGTCTTGTAAGAACTTTTGCTTTGGACTAGGATCAAGTTGGTTTATATGATTTCTAAATCACTAAGGAAATGTGTTCCTGAATAACTCTAAGATATCATCATTCTTTAGACTACGACGGTCGACCATTAATTGTCCTCTGAATAGCCTTCACTTGAAAAATTAAACATAATAAGATAATTTATTATCAAAATTTATTGAATAGACATATCGAGAAAGATAGCAAAAAATACTCGACAAAAGGTTCGACTTCTTGACAAGTATCAAGAACATATAACTCTGCAACATCTTTCTCTTTCTGGGTGAGTAGACGTTCTTTTGTCTTTCCAAAAGGATGAACACTAGAACAAAAGATAGAAAGTATATCGTCTTGTTCTTCAACTCCTAGATCATCGTTCCTCTATGCTCAATTATGCATTGTTTTAACATTTGGTGAGAAATATCTTGAGCAAAAAGTAGCAACCTCTTCATAGATATATTGTGCACTTATTGAACCTTCCACTCTATTCTTATTTCGAACTTTTCGTTTCAAGAAAAACATGTACCTATTAAAAAAGTGGATAAATTAGATAAACGATCTCCGAATAACTAAAAAGAAACAAACTTTCTTTACAATAACATGTACCTCTTGAAAGGATACATCCATCGATATTGCATTGGTCCACCCACTTTGACTTCGTAAGGTTAGTGGATCATGAGATGTTCCATCGAGTCAAATAAGACAGGCGGAAATATGTTTTTAAGATTACACAATATGAGAATAATATTTCCCTCTAAAATCTCCATGTCTTTCACAGACAATTTGGAGGAGCAAATGGGCCTTGAAGAATTTACTTAGATTTGTAAGTACATCTACAATGGACTTAGGCAACAAACCTCTAAATGCAAGGGGAAGTAATCTCTCCATAAACACGTGACAATCATGGCTTTTCATTCCCTTGAAAGTATATTTTTTTAGAT
>JAMKQA010051586.1:0-17483 GCA_024699735.1 Posidonia australis
CTTGGTGCGCCCAGCTACCTCATAGATTTCTGGGCTCTGGCTTGCTAATAGGCTTGGGGCTAGGTTTAATGGCTGATCACATCCAAAGCAACATAAGGATACTCATTTCCGGGTTACCTCAAAATCGGGGTGTCTACACCTGGTCAAATCTGCACGCCCAATCCACTATGGTCAAACTTGACAGATTCCTTATATCTGTTGATTGGTCAACAAAATTTCCCAACTCCTATTGTCTAGGTTTGACCAGGGTAGTTTCAGACCATATCCCCATTCTTCTTAATACCATGCCCATAGATTGGGGCCCTATACCTTTTAAATTTTACAAATCCTGGTTCCACATTGAAGGATTCAAATCTTTCATTGTAAACTACTAGCAAAGAGCATCCAATATATGTGACTCCCCTTCCCTTGTGACAAAATTTGCTTACAGGCTAAAATATTAAAAAAAACAAAAAAAAAGTTGGATAAAACCAATAAGGGAGGAAAGGAAAAATAGATTATTAACCATTGAAGCCCAAATTGCCCTTATTGTCTGCTTAGCTGAATCTTCTTCGATTCAAGAAGACCTGATGATTAAAAAGAGGAACCTTATGGCTGAGCATTATTTATTGCTTCAAAAACAAGAAGCCTATTGGAAATAAAAATCCAGAATTCAGTAGCTCAAGGAAGGGGATCTAAATACATCTTTCTTCCATAATATGGTAAAAAATCGTAGGAGAACAAATGCCATTTATTCCCTAAATAGTAGGGGGAATATGATTTACTCCCCTACCATAATCTGCAAAGAAATAGAAAATCACTTTATTTGGCAATTCAATAAGCCTAAAAGACATATTCCAGCTCTGATTTGGGACATCCTTGTCCCTACAAAAATCCAAGATCCAGAGGCTCTGAAAGAGGCTTTTTCATTGGAAGAAATCTACAAAAACATTGGACTGCTACCTAGTGACAAGGCCCCTGCCCTAGATGGCTTTTCACTGTGTTTCTTTCAACAGTTTTGGGACTCTGTTAAACTTGACATCCTTGAGGTTTTTGAACACCTCCATGCTACTGATAATGTAGATTATTTAGAACCTATTAACCAGACCTTCATCACCCTAATACCCAAACTGGAAGGTGCTCAATATATAAAGGATTTCAGACCTATTAGTTTAGTTAATAGTCTATATAAAATCATCACAAAAACTCTGGCCTCCAGATTCTCCCCTATTCTTGATAAAATTATAGACAACTCTCAATGTGCTTTTATTTTTGAAAGATACATTGGAGATTATTTCCTGGTTGCCTAAAAAACATTACACTACATGAAAGTGGCTGGAATCCCAGGGTTCATCTTAAAACTAGATTTTGAGAAAGCCTTTGATAATATCAATTGAGACTTCCTACTAGATGCCCTTCAAGGCTTAGGATGTGGACCCAAATGGATTACTTGGATCAGGATGTTTATTACACATGCTAGATTCTCAATCTTAGTTAATGGCTCTCCTAAGGGATTCTTTAAAGCCTCAAATGGATTGAGGCAGGGAGATCCATTATCATCACTTCTTTTCATTGTTGTTACCCACATTCTAAATAGGATGCTATTACTTGCTGTGGAGAACAATTTAATCACTGGAATACAGCTCTCAAATGGTGGCCCTAACATATTAAACATCCAATACGCAGATGACACTATTTTATTTCTATGTGCAAGTGAGGAAAATATAATAAACATAAAGAGAATATTATGTTGTTTCCAATCCTATTCTGGATTGAAAATCAACTTTCGTAAGTCCTCTCTCACTGGAATTGGAGTTCTAGACAATTCCATCACTAGATCCTCTCACATCCTTGGATGTACAACTGCTGTCTCGCCTATCAAATACTTGGGATTGCCTTTACATTTCAGAAGGGCTAACTTTAATGACTGGTCTTCAGTAACTGAAAAAATCTCAAAAAAACTATCTCTTTGGAAGGCAAAACAATTATCTTTAGGAGGAGGTTTAACACTGGTGAATTCTGTACTTTCAGCCATCCCTACCTATTATCTCTCGGTGCTGTAGAAAATGTTATTGATAAACTTAGATGCAGATTTCTATGGAAATCTTATTCATCCTCTTCCACTGCCTGTCATTTGGCTAAGTGGGCCTTTATATGTAGACCAAAAGATCAAAAAGGTTGGGGTATTATTAATATTAAATGTTTGAATATGGCATTAAAAACAAAGCTACTTTGGCAATTACTATCTGGCTCCTATACCTTAAAATGGAAAGATATTCTAAAAGCTAGGTATTTATCTAGAACATGGCCGAGTGCTCTGATAAACTCATTAATTGGTAGATCCTCTCTCTTGTGGCAAGAACTCAAATGCTGTTTTAACATTATTAACTACTTTGCCTCCTTTCAAGTCAAAAAAGGAAATAGTATAATTTTCTGGCAAAACTGGTGATGGAATGGGGAAAAATTGAGGGATACTTTTCCTAATTTATTCAAACCTGCCAAATACAAAAAAGCCTTTGTTGAAAAAACAATAGAGATCTTCAGATTAGACTTTGGTAAACTATTCTATAGCCCTAAGCCATCAGACAATTACACAAATCTTCAAAGGCAGGCTGATCATCTAATGGATATATTATATGATATACAATTAAGTCCTCAAGAAGACACTTTAACATGGAACCCATCTAGAGATCTTTTCACTGTGAAATCCTGCTACAATATTTTGAATGATGGTGGACTCAGATTTCAGCTATGTGAGCAAATCTGGAATGACTAGGTCCCCTTGAAAATTAAACTTTTTTCATGGTTGGTTCTGTTTAATAAAGTGCTGGCCAAGGATAATCTTTGTAAAAGGAGGTGGAATGGCTCTGAAGTATGTATATTTTGCAATGGTTATAAGGAAACTAATAACCACTTATTTATCCACTGCTCTTTTGCTGGTTCGATATGGCAGGCTTTTACTCATGGCTCCATATATCCTGCAATTTTCACCATATCTGACTTATTTACACTCCCATCGACATTGAAGTTTGATTTTCCTTGAAAAGACTACTATACATTGATACAAAGTATTTTGTGGTTAATATGGAAAGAACGAAACAATAGAATATCCAGGGGAAAGAATAAAAACCCCAACATGATTATTAATGATGTTATTTTTGTTATTCAATGTTGGATAGAATGTTTGGGTACAGACTTTGAAAAGAAGAGGCTTTTTGTTCAGTTGCATCTTTCCAACAAAATAGAGATAAGGAGAATATACCACCAGCTCCCCAAAATGCTAGGCCTGTATTGGATTCCATCCATTCCTCTCTTCCGCCTGCTGATGACAATGCTTGCTTTGATTAATGTTTTGTTAATCGTTATGGAAAACTCTAACTGTCTCAGAATTTTTTGTGTGAATGCTTATTTTTGGCAGACAATTTTTGAAAGGAACATATAGTTCTGTCATATTTGTAACTCTGAAAATAATGTATTTTTTGAGACTGTTTTCTCTTGATGGTGGTTACATAGCTAAGGGTTAAATGAATATTAGCTTACCGATTACAAAAGAGTACTAGTTGGAATCATCACGAAAAAATACACATATTTAAAAAATCAAGATGGGACAACAGTTTTACCTTGTCTTCATGTAGTTCCAGCCATTTGGTTATATTATCATAAGTTATACCTTGCAAAACCGCATTACTTTATAGTATTCCTAAAATGGAGGTCAATAGGCAGAAAGTAATGTTTGTTGTAGTTTTTGTAATTTTTTTATTTTTGGTGTACATAAAATTTAAAATAAAGTCATAAGTTGAAGCATGCCAACTAGAGCTACATGAATTGTCAAGGAAAAAATGAAATAGTGCTACATGTCTGGTACTTTTCAATCTAAAAAAATGTTCCAGCTACAAAAAAGCGCACACATCATGAATGTGAGACCCAAGAAAGAAACATGAGGGAATCCCTTTCTTGTTAGTTGGGGGTGGAGAAACTACTTGATTTCTTATCTTACTTTCATGTGAGTTTCCCAGTTCGAGTTAAGATATTTTTCTGGCTTCTTACCTTGTAGTTATCAGCATAATACCAATACCAAAAAATGAGGTGGGGAATTCAGAAACTTGCTTGTAGTTTACATCCTGTAAATGTTTATGAACTTTGCGACAATGTCTTTCTAATCAAAATGGTCCAATTCCTGATATTGTTCGTTTGATGTATTATTGCTGGTAATGTGCCTTTTTAAGTCTGGACTAACATGGTTTCTAGCCTTCTAATGAAAATGCAGATAAAGAAGAATTTGTAACAATATCCTTTTCTTACCAAGGGCAATGGCATCCATTGCACAACATTCTTTCACAATTATTTATGAGTTCTTTGCTGCTACAGTCACAATAACGCTACAGTTTGAAACTTGTAACGAGGCAGACGGCAAAAGGTGACGACCGTATGGAGGAGAAAGGCACAAACTTTGTTTATTCGTTCACAGCATCTTATTTAGGTATCATTTGGTAATACTTATAGGAGAACTGTTTTTTTCCATAAACAATGTTTTTAAAAACACCATTTTTTCAAATCGCATATAGCTAAGAAGTTAACGTATTGAAATAATCTAGCATAAAATATGAGATTTGGTTTAGTTTTTTTAAAGGAAGAATCGATGTTTTTGAAAAGGTGGTTCCTGTAATCGTGGCCAAATGGATCCTTAGTTTCCTGTTTTTCCTGTTATAAAATCACAAGTTTAAAATCATAAGTAAATAGTTACAAATACATATATATTTTTTATCTCACATTACATTTAATGTAAACCAACTCAACTAGGGTATGTTGCCATTTTGTGATATTTTAAAAAATCTGTACCTTTGAGCAGGAACAAAATTACATCCAATAATAGAAACAAAACTAGCAGACAGAAAAAACGAGGAAATGAAATAAAGAATAATCATTTATCCTTATTTATCAGCAAATAAGTTAAAAATGCGGACAAAAGGAAAAAGTGAAAAATTTACAATCAAGGGGTGAGTGAAATGGCAAACAGTAGGATTAAGCGGATTAAAACACAAACAAGTGCACTGTTGGTTTATAGAATGACCTGAAAAAGAAGAATGCAGAAGGGGCAGACAGAGGTTTGCTTTTTTTGGGTACTTAGGGTGAGGAAGAGAATGTAAAGCCTCAGTCTCCTCTCTAGGATTGGAGTGTATGGGGTTTCCTGTTCTTCATAGACAGCCAAACAACCATATATACATATCACACATCTGAAAAAAGAGATGCATATGTATGTGTTTAAAATTAAAGCAATGCCTTTATTTATCACCTCTTTCCCTACCTTTTACATATTCTCTCCTTTTATTTTATTTTATTTTATTTTTGTTCTGATGTCTTTGTCTGTCCATTCAAAGGTAACGTGGGAAAAGGAGGGAAGCCTCTGGTTTAGTTTGAACAGTGGCCCCATCTCTTTGCTGCCTTTCTGAAAGCATGTACAGAAGAAAAGAAGAGCAATTTGCAAGATGAAAGACAGTAATGTATGTGATTATCTATGTTCCATTTGTTTTAATCCAAGGTTCTTGCTGTTGTCAGGTTAGATCTTCCTACCAACAGCTTTTCTGTCATCTCGGTCGAGATAGAGAGAGAGAGGAAGTAAAAATCAAGCTTAGTTTACAACAATCATCTCTATCGTCCCATCATCACCATTCCATAAGCGTTCCATGTGTTGCAACTTTCCAAAGAAAAGTGCAAAAAGACATTTGCAGAAAGAGATAGTTAGCAAACCCAGAAGTGGTAATGGAAAAGCAAAGGCAACAGTTCATGAGCCACAGCATGTTAAAAAGAGATGAAAGGTGAGGAGATCAAGTGGTGAGTGAGTGGAAAACAAGGTGCGCTCTTCTCTTCTCTTTTTTTTTTAGCCTCCCCCTCCTTCCTCCCCTTGACCTCCAAGTGCTACAGTCTCCATTCATCATAGTGGTGGTAACCTTTGTTCTTGTCGTCGAACATAACCAGAAGAAGAAGGCATTGTGATAGAGGTGGTGGGTGTGGTGTGCTAGGGGCTGAGGCATGCGAACTGGAGGTTGCACAGTGCAGCAGGCCCTCACCACAGAGGGAGCCTCGGTGCTGAAGCATTCCCTCAGCCTTGCAAAGAGGAGAGGTCATGCTCAGGTCACGCCACTCCATGTTGCGGCAACACTGCTGAGCTCCACCAGAGAAGCCACCAGCCTCTTCAGGAGGGCCTGTCTCAAGTCCCACCCTCTCCACCCAAACTCCCATCCACTGCAGTGCAGAGCTCTGGAGCTTTGCTTCAATGTTGCTCTCAACAGGCTCCCAACCATTCCACCACCTTCCTCTGGCCCTCTCATCCCTTCCCATCCCTCCCTCTCCAATGCTCTCATTGCAGCACTCAAGAGAGCTCAGGCTCACCAGAGAAGGGGTTGCATTGAGCAGCAGCAGCAGCAGCAGCAACACCACAATCAGCAGCAACAACCTCTTTTGGCCATTAAGGTCGAGCTGGAACAGCTCATAATATCTATCCTGGACGACCCAAGTGTGAGCAGGGTGATGAGAGAGGCTGGGTTCTCCAGCACCTGCATCAAGAACAATCTAGAAGAGGACACTTCTTCCTCTTCCACGTCACCGTCCTCTCTTTTCTTTGATACCCACAGAGGAATCATCAACCAGCCCAGTTTCTGGCAGACCCATTTGTTGAAACCATCTGTGGAACAGAACCCACCTCTTCTTTCATCCCAGAAGGAAGATATCAGGCTTGTTCTTGATGTCTTGCTGGGCAAGAACAAAAAGAGAACAAACACTGTAGTGGTTGGGGACTCTGTTTCATGCACCGAGGGGCTTGTGGCAGAGCTGATGGGGAAAGTGGAGAAGGGTGATGTCCCTGAGGAGTTGAGGTCTGTTCAGTTCATTAAGCTCCAACTCTCTGCCCTACAGCTCAAGTTCATGTCCAGCACTGATGTGGAGATGAAGTTCTCTGATCTTAGGAGAAAAGTGAGCTCTTTAACATCAGAGAGAAGAAGTGTCATTGTCTACTTAGGTGACATTAAGTGGGCAGTTGATGAAGAAGAAGTAAGAGGTGTGGAGGGTGGTGGATATAGAGCAGTGAAGCATGTCATTGCAGAGTTGAGCAGATTGCAATGCGAGTGGAGGTCTTTCCGTGGTTGCAGTGTAAGCAGCAGAGTTTGGTTGATGGCTAACGCAAGCTATCAGACATACATGAGGTGCCAGTCGAGGCAACCCTCTCTTGAAGTCCAATGGGGCCTTCAAGCTGTAGCTGTTCCATCAGGTGGTCTTGCTCTGAGCCTCCATGTTCCCAGGTG
Organism: Posidonia australis; assembly: GCA_024699735.1. Classification (NCBI taxonomy): domain Eukaryota; kingdom Viridiplantae; phylum Streptophyta; class Magnoliopsida; order Alismatales; family Posidoniaceae; genus Posidonia; species Posidonia australis. The sequence goes on from JAMKQA010051586.1 coordinate 7,278, forward strand.
AAATCTCCAGCCCCACAACCATATATTTTTCTTCTCTTAGGTTGCTTGCCTTTTGCTTTACAAGGAAAATGCACCATTTGTCCTATTTTAAGCGATCTTTCCACTTCACTTGTTTTTCCAAGTTTTCGTGGTCTCAGACAAGGTCCATTATTGCGGGATGGGAGATTTAAAAATACTGTCATTTTCAAAACTTTCCTGTTTATTATCGTGGTATCAAGTTTTTAGAGATTTCCCTTATCAGAAACCGTAAGTATCTGAAGTAATGGGAAGCAATGCACATGCGGTGTGGTTTTTGTATAATGTCCCACTACTACAATTTATGTGTAGATATTTACAGCATCCAACATGCATATTAATTGCCATCCACACATGTATTACTGTCATGAAGATTTCCATTAGCCTAGCAGCATACAAAGAAAATGGAAAAAAGAGACATGTAGCTTTTCTTCAGAAAGGCTGTTTGATATGCAAATTGATAGTTTTGTTTTCTTTCGATCTTATTAAGCAGTGGTCTGGATTCAAGGGTGACAACAACATATCAGAATCCCGTCCAGGTGTGGGAATCGAAGCCTTTCTACCGCAATGATGAGCATGATAAGCTCATTTGCTGTGCAGAATGTACTTCAAATTTTGAAAGAGAATCCATAACTCTCAAGTCAGGCTACAACAAAGACTCTGACAGAAATGATTCAACAAGCTTGCCGTTTTGGCTTCAACCACATAAACAACATTACCATCAAGAGGTAGAAAGCAAGTTTTCGATACATGTATTTTTACCTTGTAGATTTTCCAGTTCGTCTTAGCATTCTAACTATATCTACTGGTACATTTAGGACTATCTAATCGAATTGAAGAAGAAATGGACTAGTTTCTGCCAAAGGCTCCATCACAATAGGCATAATCAGATCCAGATGTACCCTCCCTTGCTCCCAAGTTTTGGCACCAAGAACCGTAGTTATGGTTCTTTGCACCCTTTGCTGTCCTCCTCCAACACACAATTCAAACAGAACAGCATCTTTCCGGATTCGAATTCCTTCGCATCAACAGAATTCTCTTCCAAATCTAGCCTTGGACTATCTGATCTACTTGGCCGATCAAGAAATGTAGATGCAGAATTACCAGCACAGGAGCAAGAAGCATCAAAGCAGTGGACATCCATAGCTGGCTTCGATATCGAACATGTAGACGATAAGCAGGACGTGAGAACCACACTAGCATTGGGTTGCAGCCCATTTTCAGAATCTGAATCACGAAAGGGTCTCCCAGATGGGTTAAAGATAGATCCACAAGAATTGAGCAGGCAATTGAAAGACAACATCCCATGGCAATCTGAAGCAGTTCATGCAATTACAGAGGCATTACTTGCTAAAAGACCATGTGGGAGAGGGACCTGGTTGATGATACAAGGGAATGACTGGATCGGAAAGAGAAGATTAGCAATGGTGGTAGCAGACTGTGCTTGTGGATCTATCGACAATCTTGTCTGCATAAATGCAGCAAATTCTGAGACCAAGGCCAAGACAAACATCAGACTCCTCATGGATGCCTTGCAAAAGGATGCCAATTGTGTGGTGTTGATAGAGGAGATTGATCACGCAGATGCCAGCTTCTTGAAATTTCTTTCTGAAGGGTTTGAGACGGGGAACTTTAAAGATACTACTGGAAGAGCCGTTACTTCTGCCAGTGCCATTTTAATTTTGACTTCGATATCCGATCATGCTGGTCGAAGCCCAGATTCTGTAATTGAAATGAAACTACAAACAGAATTCATGGCAGTTGACAGTGTTGTCACCAAAGAACTCAAGAGAAAAGCGGAGCCGATGTCACCTTGCAAATTGAAGAATCCGAGGAAAGCTGAGAACCACCTTGATTTAAACATCCAGGCTCAGGATCCAGATAGTGAGGAACAAGAAGAAGAAGAAGAAGAAGAAGAAGAAGAAGAAGAAGATAATGTCCTCAGTGATCTAACCCATGAAACGGAGTCCATAGAACTCCATTCTTCTGATAAGTTCCTTAATTCAATCGAAACATGTTTCGTTCTGGACTCATGCCCGGATCATTCACTTCGCATTTTAGAGTACTACCTATCGAGGATCAATCGAGCCTTTGAAGGGGTCAGGTGTAGCGAGGAGGAATGCGGGTACCTTGCTATTGATAGGGCAGTGCTGGAAGAGCTTGTGGCTGGATCAGGGTTCTTCTTGGAGAACCTGTTTGATAATTGGCTGAAAGAAGTGTTCCAGTCATGCTTGCCAACAGTCAAAAAGGGCGGGAAGGTGCGTTTGTGCCTGGAGGGCAAAGCTGAAAATAGCATGGGATTCATGGGTTCTTGTCTTCCCAATAGAATCCAAGTGGACTAAGGGTTTTTTTCCTCTAATCTTTTCTATGTATAAAATTAGAAAAATGAGTAATGTTTCCTTATTTCTAAACCTTTTCCTTTTTGGCATTCTTTCACAGTACTTGATGGTATTATAGATATTAATAACGTTTGTGGAAGTTGGACTGGGCTTTTAATCTCTAAATCAGATGTGACTGTAGTAACAACTTTTCCAATGGGTAGACAAAGTTCTTTTGGATCATCAACTTTTTGCTCTTACTGATATTTGCTTTTATGCAAAGCTGAAAAAGTTGATGGCAAGGAGGGGGACAGCTCTCTACACCATCTGCCAGACTCTATCCCCATCTGATAGGAATGTTTACCTCAGCTTTAAAAAATCTGTCTCATTATACGTTGTTGGGAAGGATATATCTCAAAAAATGTTACCATCAAAAGTGAATTAACACTAGAATTCGCTGGGGGAAGAGAGAATTTTCCTTTTAGGAGTATCTGTTGCTTACTAACAGTACTTTTGGCAATCTTGGCTGCATCTTCTCCTTTGCAGTTTTCAAAGTTTGATCACGCTCTTTTTATTATACTTGTCCTTCTGTAATTCATATAATGAGCATGTTTCCTTGTGTGCAGATCTTAATGGAAAGAAAAGTTCCCACTAAGATTCAACCATATAAATTTATATAATCAACTGCTAAGAAAAATGTGAATCGGAGAGAAGAAAGATTGTGATTCATTAATTTAGCTGGAAGAATACAGTGGGTATATAAATACCCCGTGATGGAGATGAAGACAATGATTAGTAACTACTACTGTTTCAACTAGTACAACCACCTAGCAGTGTAAGTACTATAATACCCATAATATTTCTTCACTAACTAGTTCCCATTCGAAGGTTAACCACTAAGCTTCAACCTAATATTATTATCATCTCAAATTCGCTAAACAAAGAGCATCCAAGAACACGTAGATGGTGGGAAAAAAAATCTCAAGATGAAGAAAATCCATTCCAGTGCGAATGAATCCACACCACCAACTTGTACTAGTAACTTCAAGAGAGAGTTTCTCCAATCTGATCACATCAGTACGAACTATAACTGATTTATCTTCTGGACAAAGTTGATTACAATCATAACCACCAATTCCTTTTCAGTCTCTTTAGAGGCAAAGGCATGATATGCCTTTAACTCAGAACACGAACTTGAACTCAGAACATAATCATAATCCCCAACCATATTCCATACACTTTAAGAGCAATTCCCCATTTTTCCTCACCCTCTTGCAGCAACTTTGCAGGTTCCCTCCCTACATTTGGAGCAATTCATCATGCACCACAAACCTGGTAATTGCTGGATCCTATGAGCAACGAAGTTAGCCTGGAAATTGGTATTGATCAAGAAAGAATTGATCGGAGTCAAACATCTCCTGTTGGTGATTCTCCATAGGCTCGGTACTCGGCTGCAACAACCGTGCAGTGACCATTGCAATCTGCGCTTGCGTTTGTGCAAGCTCTCGCAAGCTCTTGGATATCTGCTGCTGCAAGTGAGATATGATCCCAACGCTGCCATAGATTGGGTCCTGGACACGGCAATATGCCTCGTAGGAGATTGAATCAGCCGCCTGGGATCGTTGCTGCACCGGCAGTTGCTGTCCAACAGACAAGCCAAACATCATGTTAGAGAATCATGGCACGACACATCCATGTCCTATCAACTCGTTGATATACCTGTAGCATTCTACCGACGTTGCCGGCTCCGAAGATCTTGTGAACGCAAGTGAATCTCTCGGGATGCGTCGGAGGGAAATAAGGTGCCAAGACGCAATCTTCCGAGCATCTCCGACGCAGATACTTGCAGGCAGCACAGCGAGCAGAATTACCGGAACTGGATGACATCTTGTTGGATAAATCGATCTTTGATGGTGTCGAGTAGGATACGTGATCATGCTCGAGTGAGATTGTGTGCAATCTACCAGAATCTAAGGTGTGATATAGGAGGAGAATGGGCAAGGATTAGGAAGGTAGCGAGGAATCCATTTTGGGAATGTGCCTACGGCTATTTTTTTTTTCTTTTGAAATGGGCGGAAGGAAAAGGCAAGTCTTGAGGTGTATCGTTGGGAATTGACAAAACCTCCCTGAATGGGTTTTGCTACTTTCCTCTCCATTTTTTAAGTTACGAATTCAAGAATTTCATCAATTCATGATTAAAGTACTAATGTTGAAGAATGGAATAATAGTAATAATGTTATTATAATAATAATTATTACTACTACTACTAGTGCATGCTACTACTAGCCACAAAAGAAGAGAATGATCCATTTTTGAAACTGACCCATTATTGCCTTAGTTTTAGAAGTGATAGATAGGTAGATGATAGAAGATGCATAGATATAGAAGGCTAATATTAATGTTTGAATTGGCAAGTTTCTTGAACCTAACTACGAATCCATCAATCTATCTATTTACACAATTTTTTTTTTGAATCTAGTGTATTAATTACTTATTGTAGATATCTAATAACGCACACCTCATTCAATACATGATCATTACTTCAGTTAGAGGATCACAGATTCGAATCTTAATAGATGTAGAACTTTCATAAAAAAAAAAAAAAACCTTGTAATAGAAGAACATGAACATCCCACCCCAACACGTTGTTTCACCGATGGAATGGCTGAAAAGGTTGGAGGGACTAGTCCCATCAAGGTGGCTCAAAGGATAGACTTAGGTAGCATTTGTTTATAGGATCTTCGAGCTCTTGATGCTCTCCAAGACGTTAAGATCCCAAAGTCCAAACAAATGGTGATCATGGGAGCGCTTTGGCAATGAGAATTCTGGCTCCATGTATAGTAGACCAAAGAGGATTCGAGGAGCTATTTTTGGATAGCTCTAGTGGAGTGTTGCATATTTTGTAGGTAAAATCTCAAAAATGTCCTCTTCTTGACCATTTATTTATTAATGAATTAGCTCATATTTACTTATACCTATTACTAGTAATTGCAATTTATTATTCATCTGTCGTCTTTTACTTGTTTTCTTCACGGACGAATTCCTTACCTCCCATCTCCACCGATGAATCCCACAACCTCCCATCTCCATAGATGCAAACAAAGATAGATAGGAGAGAAAAGGGTGGGGAGAGGGAACCAAAGAGGAAAGAGAACCAAATAGGAAGGTGACCAAAGAGAAAGGGGATCAATTCGAAAAAAACTCATACAAATGGAGTTAGATAAGTCAGAGAAAGGAAAGGAGAACTAGAACTAGAGGGAGGAGAGAATTAGATCTGTTACCTTGGAGTTGATCCAGGATGTTGGTGGTGGTGCGGTTGAACTTGGACAACAACAACAAGAATCTCAAGAGACAATATATTGGAGAGCAGTAGCGAAGATGAAGGAAGAAGTAGGTTTATCGTCATGACAACACATCTCGTCAAAGGGTAAAATCATCTTGGACGCTCGTCGAAGAACTGCGAGGAACTTCTGATGCAAACACAACTCCAAAACTCTCTAGAGAGTTATTATTGTTGAAGCTTTCTTCATAACTGATACAGTGTTAACTCTCCCTATTTGAACGTTGTCTGACTTTGTCAAACAAACACTGCCTTAGATAGACCACCAATGCTAGTTAAGCCATGTCCCCTTCAACTATATATACACGGATACACACCACAATTACCAACCAGTAAGGGGACACTAAACAATATCTAAGCAACACTATCACTCGACTCTAATTTAACCATCTGAGGGACTTTGATTGGACCATGCTAACTCGAAGTCTAAGACCACTGTTTTCTCTGTTAGCAGGAAGATCCTCGCATGCAGAGCCTAGCAACCGTCGGATCCTCATCCCATCCAAATGGCTGCACTCCCAACACCAGTAGGCAACACAAAAACCTTCACCATGAAGATTCCCCCATCCTACTCCTCTCTCGACCCCAACTCCGTCTCTTCCCACGTTCTGTCGATTGCAACAACCTTCGCCTTTCGCAAATGTCGAGCAAGCGATAAAACCAACCATCAATGGATTCCTAGGTTAAACGTCCACCATTGGAACTCCCAGCCCCTTCATCGCAACAAGTGATCAAGTCATCCATGGCCTTGTTGATGCCTTCCTCTACATCTTCTCGATCCATTATTGTCATCACCACCTTGGATGTTCACATTGGGGTTGAGTTGATTCTCGGCAAAAACACAAGAAGGATATTGTGATTAGAGTTGCATAGATATTTCACCAAGTGCAGATTTCAAATCAGTGACATGGAGGAGATCACTTGCGTCATTTGTAAGGTGAAACAAGTGTTTTCAAGTGACTAGTAAAGGACATGCAGATTTCAAGTGTTTCATGCCTAAGATATAAAGGTTTTTTTTTTTTTTTTGGCAATGGTATGTTATGTTATATTAGATTTTAATCCCAAGGACAAAAATCCAGGGGAATCAAGGGTTCAGACAATCACAAAAATACTTAGGCAATGTTCCTGCCAATAATACAGACGGCCAGCAAGCTGGCAATAATGTTTTCAAAATTCAAAAACAAAAGACAAGCTACTGCTCCATAGCTTCAGCAGCAGCAACAGTAGGAATAGTGGAGTCATTAGAGGTGGGAGGAGCATCGGAGGAAGCAGATAAGTTCTCTGCCCAGACATCCTTCATAAAGGCTAATGTGCTCCTCAAATCCTCCTTTTCAAAACCTAGTAGAAGAGAATCTAACCAGTGCCCCATTAGTCCAATTATATCAGAAATAATAACATAAATAGGCTTGAAATTGTTGCGGAATATCCTACTGTTTCTTTCTTTCCAGGTTACCCAGAGGATAACCTGAATCAAAACAAACCAACATCAGTTATTTAAATGAAATTTAAGGGCAGGTTTATGCAGATATAAGTAGTCCAAATTGAAATATCCAGGATATAGTTGGGAGCATAAAAAAAAAACTGCCAAATCTGTGAGACAAAATCGCAAAACATAAACAGATGACCATGTAGTATTATGCTGAAAAGAGGTAATAGATTGCAGAATCTCATTTTTCAAAACCTGCACCCAATCGACGAATCCGAGATGGAGTCGTCGGAACAAAAACAATGTTCGTGTAGATCTGCTAGACGTAGATCTGCTAGTAGGCGTAGTCCGATCGGACTGAGAAAAGGAGGGAGAGGCAGATCTTCGAGAGGCAGATCTGAAAGGTAGAAGGGGGGAGAGGCAGATCTGCGGGGGGCAGATCTGAGAGGTAGAAGGCGGGAGAGGCAGATCTGAGAGGTAGAAGGAGGGAGAGGTAGATCTGCGAGAGGTAGATTTGAGAAGTTGCACAAGCAAGTTTTGTGACGATGTTCCAACAATAATGGCATTCCAACAATATTATATGAGCAGACAATGGCCCATACTTCAAGCACAAAGTCGGAACCCAGCTGCAGGGAAGACGTCGTTGGCCCGGAATGTCGGCACGGTCGCTGTAGGGCGACGCCCTACCGTCGCTCAGCCCGCGAGCTCACCACCCCTAGAGGCAAAAACAAGGAAAGGGGGGGACGAGAGAGGTACCATTTTGCCGCCGTTCCTGCCCCTTCGCACTGGTGAAGCACTCCTCGTCGGAGCCAGTGCCCTGCACTAGGTCCTGCTTTGCCGTGCTCGCGCTGCTCCACCGCTCCCCATGCTCGTGCATCGCCGTCGTGCCTTATACAGACGCTGGAGCCTGCATCAGGTCTTGCTCTGCCGTGCTCCCGCCACTCCAAGCCCTAGCCGCCGCTCCCGACTCCATCTTTGTGAAGATAATGGTTCATGATATAAGGGTTTGTTGGACAACCATGTTGACACTTTTTTTTTGTCGGTAGGCCTCATATATATCCAAAACAAACAAAAAACCTTCTGGTTTTTATTTTACCTCTTGTCATTAAATAATTATTATTTCTATACCATGTCAAAGACACTGAAAACCAATAATCCACAAACAAACAAAACCTAGGGATCCGTGTGGATTATAATACATCACTAATAAAATAATATTTTTGACCTTTGAATTTTTAGAAAATACTAGATAGATTAAGTGGATGTGTCGTAAGATGTTTCAAATAATCTCAAATGCAAATTACACCAGTACCAACAATCTAAGTTTTGTTGGCCTGTTTGGTTTCAAGGACAAGATTATTTGCTTACAACAACATCTCAAATAATCCATCTCATTCCAAATATGTCATTTTAAAAAAGGAAAAAAAAAAATCTAGGTACCACAGATTTCTTAACAAACGGACCCTTAATCTAATCACATGTTTTCCCGACAGTGTCTGGATCAACATCAACCAGTGACCAGTAACAGTGATGATGTACACGGGAGGAAAGCCGTTTGATTCCTCTTCGTGGGGAGGGTAGAACTTTACAAGAAAAGGAGGACAGCCGGTCATTCAATATTAAGTTTTTTTTCTTCTATGATATATCAGGAGAAGTGATCGATCTTTTCTCAATGACCTGTAGATGTTTTTTCTCTAGGAGATTATGAAACGTCGGCAGTTTTCTGAACGATGGCATTGACGTTCCATCGGCTGTGAGCGATCGATGTCGACGTTTCAGTCCACCGATCGGTCGGAAGATCCTGTTCATATAATGAAACTGACCTCCGTTCCTAGAGGTGGAAATTAGGTAGGGCCAGTCCTGGACCGTTTGGCCTTGTCTGGGTCCGATACGGTCCTGGTCCAAAAAAAATTTCGCGGACTAGACCGGACCAGGTCCGTCGTGGGCCTTGCCAGGCTCAAGGTCCACGCCCACGAAAGCCTGTTTATAAGGCCCAATTTGGCCTGTGAAATCAGTTTGGGTTGAACCAGGCCGGGCCGACCTGGGCCGGCCTGTCAGTTAAAATTAAAAAATATATGGGACGCACATACCTAACGCACTAGGCTAGCGCCCCATTCTGTAACGACTATAAAGCCGTTGTCTATTGTCAACGGTTAAATAATGTAGTCGTTTTCAACGACTATTTAACGGTTATATATATATATATATATATATATATATATTTGTTAAATATCCATCCATTTATCCTATAAATACCCTTCTACTCTATTCATTTTTCTTCACAATTCAATCTTCTCTTCTCTTCTCAACTACAAGTCTACAACTTTCTTCCAACTTTCAAGTGAAGATTTCGCTGTTTGGCTTTGGATTCCTCCCCGTCTTTTACTCTTCAGTCTCCATGCGACACCAGCTGAGCCAGCAACATCAAAAATTCTCTACTTCTAAACTCTCCAAATTCTTTACTTCTAATTCCTCTATTTTTGGGTTTTGGTTTTTATGGGTTAAGGATTGTATTATTATATATTCATTTTTTATATTAAAATGGAAAATATTGGTAATGTTGGTAGCCATGACTATATCCCTAGTATGGAGTCAGATCAGTCTTAGTATACCCCAACAAATACTTCACAGTCACAGCCACTAAAAAACCTAGGAAATAAAGTTCTTAGGTTTGGGAGCATGTTACATTAGACCATGTAGATCAAACTAGGTGTTGCTGTAATTATTGTAATACCACATACACATGTCGTAGGGGAGAGGGTGTAGGTCATATATCTAGACATTTACAAAAATATATATCCAAACATAATAAAGATGACAACACAGATTTAAAACAATAGAAATTACAAGTAGGATCTATTGGTATAATTAATTGGAAATATAATACAGAAGAAAGTAAGGAAGGAATAAGTAAGTTTATAATACAAGACGAACAACCATTTTCTTTTTTCTGAAAATAAACATTTTGAATCATGTATGCAAAATTATTTAAATCTACAGTTTAAAAGTTTTTCTAGAAATACAATAAGAAATATAATTTATAAGACATTTAAAAAAGATAAAAAAGATTTAATTGGAATATTTTTTAGTTTATTATGTAAAATATC
>JAMKQA010051587.1:0-24086 GCA_024699735.1 Posidonia australis
CATATTGTCTCACCTCTTGATTTTCTTGAGGTTCTTCTTGGTTTTCCTCGTCTTTCCATTAAAAGACTAGGTGGCGACTCCCTTTTCTTTTCTTCTATCCTATCCTTGCGCCTTTGCCATCTTGGCATGGCTGTGATCCCCTTCCTGCCTCCCTCGGGTCGGGCACGATCACAATTAGAGTTGATTTATTTATTGTTCTGTGACACCTTTGGCCACTACGTCCATGTAGATTGGTTAATATACATAGTTGACTTGGGATGGCTTGACTTTTATGACTGGGGTGAAGCCAGCTATGCCTACTTTATTCAGGGGTTGGACGTGGTGGTTGAGAAGAACTGTCAATCTTATATAGGCTCATATCTACTTCTGATTGTAAGTATTTTACCTCAATTTCAATTTAAATATGCTTTTGTAAACTACATGGCCTGACTTGCTTTTTGTTTTTACAGTATTAGTCAGTTGAGCACCTTTTTTGGGGGTACTACTGCTACCGCCTCCGATGGGAGATGCTGCCCCTACCTTGCCTGTAGTGTGAGTCAGGTCATCGGGTCACTTTGGTGTCTTCTGTTACGAGTCTTACATATATTTGCTTGATTTACTGAGTATTGAGGACATAAGTTCATTCCTACTCTCTGTTTAGTTTATTGTTGTTGTCTTTTCCTGTTATATTTCAAAGATTGCTATAAATTCTTTGACTTTTGTTGACATGTTTAACATCTACTCTTGTTTGCATTGTGAATGTAGGTCAATCTTCGTCCTTTCGACAGATATGAGGGGTATGACTAGACATCCCTTAACTCGACTTGTAAGCTGACTCATCGGTAGATGAGATTTTACTACCACTAGCATTCTGTGTACTACTTGCTTGGGTGAGTTCATGTTCATCACCAGATTTTGGACCAGTTCTAGATCTCAATTCCACCCTAATTGACATGGGCTTAAAGCCCATTTCTCGTGCTATTGTTAGCTATCTAAGTATTGAGGTTGTTGCTGTCTGAAGTAGGCACAATCTCTGAGTGGTTGCATACGAGGACTATCTTGAGTGGTTTCGCCAGGTTGGTAAACCACATCTCTTTGATGTCGACCTGTGGGAGTTATAGCGTAGCATGTGCTTTGGCTATGAGTGGGTTGGGTAAATAGCTTGTCTTGTTTAATGTTCTGTTTCTGAATTCACTTTGTCTTATAGCTTATTTTCTAGCTTGAACAGTGGTTTGTGAATAGCTTTGTGGCCTTCTACAAGGCGATGAAGTGTTGGGAGGTAACTACTTTATTTTTAATAGCTGGTCTTTATAAACTGCATTGAGAGGTGCCGCAAGTTCTTTTGGACTGTTAATTCTACTATTGCTATCAAGAGAGGTGCCACAACTAAGTAAGATGAGGAAGGTAGCTCTTAGGAAGATTAGTTTAGCTTTTCCTTTTTTCCAAAATTTTTTGATGTAATTAAACTCTGAATTTTGTGGAAAAACAACTATAAAATGTGGAAGAATTGTGTTTAATTGTCAAAAAAAATATTCTGGTTTGTCGATCATGTGCGCTTGTATGCCTGGAATGCCATGCAACTTGTCTCACAGGTTTCTGAAGACCCTTACGTTAGTTGAGTGAGCCTTTTAAATAATCTATACTGAATTCTGAATTGGTGGATATTTTGTCGACAATTTCTGCTAATAATATTTGCTAGCAAATGTCTTTTTGAGTTGTCGCCAATGACACTTGTTTATAATTTTTGTTAGGATTTTCCATTAGGAATTTTCGCTAGCATTAACTGCTTAGCCATTCACAATTCAGACAGTTGGCAATGTGCAATCTTTCGGAACTCATCCACTTCTCACTTGTCTTCTCAACTACTTGTCCTTTTCCTTTTTCCCTGATCCACCTATCGTGACAACGGTAATATTCACTCTCATCCATTATTCTTTATCCTTTATTTAAGCTTTTGGGTTTCTCCTTTCCTACATTCACATCGAAGAAGGATAGAACAACTTGAGCTTCATGTCTTCACCTTCTGCAAAAGGAGAATGGTATGTTTTTATTGTATTCCTCCCTCGTTTCCTTGCATTTTTATAACAACCACTTCTCTTTCTAATATCTTAACTTTTGTTGGGCCTTCAGGAATTCCCAACAATGGTCACACCAGTTCACTATTCAACGGTTCTTCATGGCTAAATCAACAAACTAACCTTTGACAATCGGAACAAGTTTCAAGTCTAGGGAATATCCACGAAACTTCTAGGTATTACTGAGGTTGAAGTCAATTGATATCTCCTATGTGTCGCAGTCGGCTTTTGGAAACTGGCCTTCAATGTCATTCATTTTGGACAAGTGGAGTTAACTCCAGCACTAGATGAGGTACGTAGAATATGTTGTTTATCTAATCTTATGGGGCTCACCATCTTCATGCGGTAGGATAGCTATGCCTCTATTCTGTGCTAGTTGACTAGTTTGTCCACTAGTGTATCTAGACAACGTCTGATTTGCAAGGATGGACAATCTCCAATGCTTCGGCTAGAATATTTTGATAAGATTGTCGACAAAAAAATAGTACTTGGCGACGAGCTCTGGCTTCGAGGTTTTGTTGTCCATTTCCAAAGAGAGTTGATGTTTAGCCATGGGAGGATGATTGTGGGCATCGAGATTGCTGAAATTGCACTTGTTGTTGTGATCTGACAGATCGATCTGGCTCCCATCATCGAACCTTGGACCGATCACTGCACCAATGTCAACACTTTTATGTGTGTGGGGCTTTGGTACAAGTACGCATATCTTTTTATGCATGCTTCCCCTGTATACTGTACAATAGTGTTTATCATCTGTCTTATCCTAGGTTTGGTTGGTTGCTCACCTATGGGTCGAGATTCTACGTCCTCAGCACTTTGCCTTTGAGCATATTGTTGCAGTGAGCATCTTGAACCATTCCCTTTGTCAAAGCAGATTATGAGATGCTAGAGAGTCTGATTGAAGACAAATTGTAGATAACCGCATATGCTTGCAAATGGAAAAACCCAAACAAAACCATGAAACCCTAGTTAAACCATAAAAACCTTAACAAACCCCAAAAAAATCCTAAAAACCCTAAAAGCCCTAAAAAACCATAGAACTCTAATCCAAACCCTAAACCCTAGGTTAAACCCTAATTCAAACCCTAAAACCTAGGTTAAACCCTAATCCAAACCCTAAACCCTAGGTTAAGACCTAAACCAAATTTAAAACTCTAATCCAAACCCTGAAACCTAGGTCAAACCCTAAGTCAAACCATAAACCATATGTCAAACCCCAAACCCTAATGTCAAACCCTAACAACCATAACTACTTCCCACAACCTTAACCACTTCCCACTTCACTCCAACAACCTTAACCATTTCCCACTTCACTCTAACAACCTTAACCACTTTCCACTTCTCTCTAACCACCTTAACCACTTCCCACTTCACTCCAACAACCTTAACCGCTTCCCACTTCACTCCAACAACCTTGACCATTTCTCACATCACTCCAACAACCTTAACCACTTTCCACTTCATTATAACCACTTTAAGCACTTCCTACATCACTCCAACAACCTTAACCAGTTCCCACTCTAACCATAACAACCAACCAAGCCATTTGGAAGTCTATAAATAGCCCCATTTGCAAGTGAAAAGAGGGGGTAGTTGAAAATTTTGAGAGGAGAGCTCCCCAAGCTTTTTCCTCCCAACCAGATTAACTAGAGTGATCCAGGAGCAAAGAGGAAGCTCGTGGAGGAGAGAAATCAGAGTTTTCAACCATCTCCAGCAAGCTCCGACGACCAAGCTCACTATTAGTCCAGGTACGCCCTCCACAAGCCTCAATTTCTCTACATTTTAGCTTCCTGGATCTCCCTCTTCCTTCCCCTTTTGATTCCAGTAAAGCTAGAGGTCTTCCCTGGCTGGAATCATGGTTTTAGGCCTCACCTGAGTCATTTTCCGGCGGCCTAGGTGGGGGCACGAGTCCAAAGCTTGATTCATGCCCCACAGTGCTTAATCTTCCTCCCACGGACCTCCTCTTGCTTCTCCACCCATCGAAACCCCACTTCAGTCACTGTGGAAGCCCCTAGTGGAAGCTTGCCGGAATCGCGACGTCTCGTCGTCACCGGGGAAGAAGACTAATAACAGTGATGGATCGTGCTCATCCTGCATCGTCGTGCCTCTCCAAGCCTCCAGGAATGTTCCACGACGCACCCCCAGCACTCCGGAGCCATCGAAGCCAAACCTCGTGTCTTGGATAGTCCCCGTAGTCGAGCTCTCTGGAGTTGCATCGCGTTGACGGCAAGCGAGGTTCGAGGATGGGAGGAGTGTCACATCCTTGCTTTTGGAAAGGAAAAATGCTCCACTTGTCGACTCCAAGCATCCTAGACCCCTAAGCGCCACACCACAGTCCCTTGAAGCACTCTTCTTCTCCAGCACCATCACCGATCCAAACTGTTGGATCTTTCCCTCTCCTCTTCTTGCTCCCCATGAGGTCTGATCTTCAATCAGGCCTTTGGGATGCTCCGAAGGTCGTCTATGGCGGAGTTCCGTCGCTGGTGGCTGTCGATTCATTTTCTTTTAAAAAATAATTTTTCTTTTACTTAACTTCTGATATTTTTGTTTCTTATAGTTAGGTCCTTAGTTTCTTACACATAGGTCCTTTTTCTTACTTTTAGGTTCCTGCATATTTTTTTAAAAAATCATTTAAGTAAGATTTGTTTTGAAATATTGCATAAAAACCCTTGTAACTTTTTGAAAATGTCTTCCAGGCATACAAGTTAGACAAAAACCCCCTGATTTTCTTTTCATGCATTTAAGTACAAAAGTTTTGCATTTAAAACCCTGAGCCTTGTTGAATTAGTTCTGAATTCATATTTCTCTGTTTAAAATGCAAATTAAATCCTGGGAATTTAAATATTTGCTCAAATGTGACCTGAATTGCATTTTAGCCCCTGAATTTTACTGATTTCACACTGAATGCATGTTTTCTAGGGTATATTTGCATTTAAGTCCCTTGGACTTTCTGTTTTCAAAGATGGACTCTTTTTCTTGCATATTGTGTCCTGAATTTCTTCAGAATTGCATTAAATACATGTTTTAATGGCAAAATTGCATATTGACCCCTAAGAATCTTTAATTTGACCAAAAATGCACAGATTTGCACATTTAACCATAGATTTCTTCAAAATTACATAAAATGTGTTTTTCTATGTATTTTTGATGTGTTAGCTTTAGAATTTCAGTTTTCATTTAGATTTGGGATTTTTGCACAAAAGCCCCTGGAATTTACATTTTTACACTCTTACATGCATTTTGCATATTTTGTTGTACTTTTTCATGCATATTTTCTAGTTCCTTCTTCCATTCATCGTGCATTCATTTCTAACTCAATTCAAGCTTGGTTTTCCATCATTTCCTAGATTCTTTCCGACTTTCGCGATTTTGATTTGATTTGGCTTTCCATAACTTGAGGGCGTACATTAACAGGCTTAACAATGTCGACGTTGTCTCGAAAAAGGATTATTTTCCCCAATTTGATTTTCTTAGATTTCTTCAAGTTTCCGCTGATTTGCATGTCGCTTTTCAAGAGTTTCTCGATTTTCACGATTTACCTCATTGCAATGAGCGTACAGTAAAGTGGTACTCTCAATGCCTACAGTTCTCCCTCGGATTAACTTTTTTCCTTTTATTCATTTCTTCTCTTTGATTTGGCAAGCTTTCCAATCATTTTTAGCATTGCATTCAGAATAGGCAAGCATACACAAAATAAACCATTGGCAAGTAGGAAACCTAGAAAGACCGAGTTCCTCGGGCGCATGGGGGTGCCTAACCCCTTTCCCATGCGTAACAAGAATCCTTATCCTTTCTCTCGCCCACATTGATTTGTGCAATTCATCCATTAGGCATGGAGCATACATGTTTTCTTCATCTTGTTTTCTTCTTGGTTTTCCTTTGTGCTTGGTTTTCCTCGTCTTTCCATTAAAAGACTAGGTGGCAACTCCTTTCCTTATCCTTTCTTATCTTTCCTTGGTGTTTCCGAGTCTAGTCTTCTTCTCTGGATTCACCATCTTCGCTGTGACTATATTGGGACTCCTCGTGTGCTTCCACGCACCATAAGGAGAGTCGTGCAGGGTTCCACTGGCATGGTCACACAAAGTAACCTAGTGCATCATCCCATCTATTGCAGACGCATTCGCTATCTTCTTCAATGATAGTGACATGTGATTGATTATTTTGCTGGGACTCAATGGAAGAATAGAGTATCACCTGATCCGTGTAATGTTCCAATTCAGATACTGCTAGGACTCCCTTGTTTAGAGCCCTATGCCAGACCGATATTAGTTGTACCCACTTAGCTCATTTGTCATGACTACAAAACTATCCCATTTGCTGTGTGGTTGCATTCACTTTGACCATATTGCTATCATGGAAGATGAAAGGTACATGGCTGAATAAGCGGTTGAGATTGAGGGGACATGGCCTATCTATGAGATTGCACTAGGCCCTCCTCTGTTTTTAGATGTGGGTAGCTGAAAGAAGGTGCGAAACTACACATATGTGTAGCTTGTCTGCTTTATTTCCACCTACACAATGCTTGTTTTGGGCTTGAATAAATTATGACCATTTATGACCGCTCTTTGAGGCTATGATTAAACTTTGATAGTGCACTCTGTTTTCATTTATTGTGCTTATATGGTGGCTTTTTGCCTTATAACTGTTGAGCTAGTTTCAGAGAGAGTTGATCACTTATCAAACCCTTTAATCGTACATCAGAGAGGGCTGATCAATTGTCGACTCACTTTTGATGGCTCCAGATTATCTTCTTATCCAAGGATAACCTGTTTACTTGCAAGAATGCTTAAGGAGACTATTAAGAATCCCCTCTCCTACTTGGCATCTTCCATGAGTAGTTTGCTTATTCTTGTGTTCAGTAGGCAATTGGCATGCCTTTGGTTTGGCATTAGAGGTTTTGACCAATAAGAGAAGTTGACATGCTCTTGGTCAAAGTACTAGCTTAGTGAGTCTATCCATAGGACAACTGAAATGCCCTTGGTTTGACATTGAAGGTCCTAACCAATAAGAGTAGCTGACATACCTCTGGTTTAGGAATATCCCTCTAATTCTTTTAGATTGAGAGCAGCCGACATGCCCTTGGATTAGACTAGACTCTGCTACACTTCAGAATAATGCCTACGAGAACATGCATATATGTTGAATTATTTGTGGGAAATTATTAGGGCCATCAATATTGGAATGCTCAGCACCATGTGCATAAGGGAAAGATAATTCCAATCCTCACGAGATTCTATCCAAGCTCCTAGATTATAGGTGGCTCTCTAGAAAGGCAATATTGTGGTTCGGGTTTCGTTCCAAACCTTATAGGACCATACCCTTACTTTTTATATTATTTACTTCATTCTTTTACTCCCTCATAGGCGTATAAGTTCATCTTATCCCTGGCTTAGAGGAAATAGGTACCTGGTCTACTGTTGGGGAACTACTGTTGCTTGAAGGGTTCGCTAGGCCCTCTAGAAATGTGTTTCTAGGTTCGACTCCTCTCCAAGGCAAGTCATAAGGATAGTGTTTCTCTTCAATTTGACTCATCTCTAAGGCAAGTCGTAGGGATAGTGTTTCTCTGCATGCCTCTCTCTCTAGGACTGACTTCTATTTGTAACTTTTGTCTTCTAATTCTTTTATGTCCTATCATAGATATATATTTGTTTGCCTCACATTCTCATTCTCACTCCTAGCATGTTTTCTTCATTTGGAGGTATATGTTCCTTTAGTGGCTTGGATACTTCACCCGACTCACAATAAGTGGTGGCTCCCTCACTCACTAGGTCGTCTAGATAGTATCTTCCTGAGACACATTCCCTACACAGGCAAGCTTATTCTGTTTTTTCATCATCAGGCAATGATTAATGCACATGATACCAATGATGGCTACTTATTCATGTTATAGATGTTGGACAAGAACTTAACTAGACATGTGCTACAATGTATGGCTACATAGATGCAAACAATTGATATGATAATGCAATGTGGATGCATGCATGTATGCAGAAGAAGAAAAATATCGTAGAGTAAGGATATGGCCTTCAGCTATTGATAGTACTTCTTTAGGTAGCATGTATTAATTGGCTCCAATTGTTCAATATAGTATATATCCTCCAAGACTACCACTCCTCCAAAAAAGACTTGTTTGACTACAATTGATCCTCGCCAATTAGGTTTGAATTTGCTATGGCCATTAGGGAGATGTATAGATTGCAAGACTAGCTCCATTGGCAAGAAGCTTTTGGGTTGGAGCTTCCTTTGATAGGCTTTAGTCATTCACTTCTGATAACACTATGCATGGTGCATGGCCTGCAACCAATGCTTATCTATTAAGTTCAGTTGAACAAAGCGATCCTCAACCCGTTCTGCCTCATCTAACTCTGCTTCTTTCAGGACCTTAAGTGAGGGTAGTTTCACCTCTATTGGTAGGACTACCTCTATACTGTAGACTAGAGAATATGGAGTTGCTTTAGTTAAGGTTCAGACTGATGTTTTGTAAGCCCACAATGCATATTGGAGCTTGTCGTGCTAGTCCTTATGAGTTTCCATCATCTTCTTGAGAATCTTAGTTAGATTATTATTGCTCGATTCCACAACCCCATTCATCTGTTGGCGATATAGTGACCCATGGTGTCTAATATGAAACCTCTATAGAAGGTCCTCGACTCTCTTGGCTGTGAAATTTATTCCATTATTTGAGATGATCGAATGCGGGGCACCATATCGGGTGATGATATTATTCCTGAAGAAAGTTTTTGTTACTACGGCCATGACTGTTTTGTAGGAGGCAGCTTTTACCCACTTGGTGAAGTAATCAATGGCCACTAGGATGTAACAATGTCTGTTGAAGGTTGCTGGATAAATATCATTAATGACATCAGATAAATATCATTAATGACATCAATTCCCTATGTTGAGAATGGTCAGGGAGATGACATGTTGTGGAGCTGCTGTGGGGGCATATGAATAAAATTTCCATGGATCTAATAATTGTGACATCTTCTCATAAACTGATAGCAGTCGGTTTTCATGGTTGACCAAAAATAGCCTTGCAACATTACTTTCTTGGCTAAAAGTACCCTACTCATGCGTGGCCAACATGTTCCGACATGTACTTGTAGCGTTATTGTATCATCCTCATCTTGTTTAAACAACGTAGAAGCATCTGATTATAAGACCTTCTATATAGATGACTGACTCCAAGTACATATTTTGATGCTCGGTTGACCATAGTCTTTCTGTCCATGGATGATGCATCCAGGCGATGACTTCCAGTCTCTAGGAAGTCTTAGATGTTATCATACTAGAGTTGCTCCTTTAAGGGATTAGCTTCTTCTATGCTCATGCAGTGTGCTAGCTGATCTGTGCAAGCTACTGTCACATCCACTGCACAATCTTCTAGTATGGACAATCAAGATGCAAGAGTAGCTAACGCATCCACATAGGTGTTCTTGGCTCTGTTCATGAAGGAGAAGCGTATTTTCTCAAATTTTGACATAAGTTTTAAGAGATGGGTGTGGTATGGCATAAGCTTTAGATCCTTTGTCTTCCATTTGCCATTGACTTGCGAAATGACTTGCATGATGTCGCTGCGCACATGCAACTTCCACACTCCATGTTCTGATGCAACCTGGAGTCCAAGAATGCATGCCCCATATTCTACCACATTATTGGTGCATACGAATGTCAACTTTAGAGTAAGTGGGATCATCTGGCCTTGTGGACTTTCTAATGCCGAACTGATGCCCATGCCTCGCTTGTTAACTACACTATCAAAGTAGAGGTGCCACTACTCCTTGACATTAGACTCCTGTAGCTCATCTTCATTCCTAGCAAACAATATATCCTCATCAGGGAACTGAATCTGCATGGGTTGATGATCTGGTAAAGGTAAATCTACCAGATGGTCTAATAGCTTGCCCTTTCATAGACTTCTGAGTGACAAAAGTGATATCAAACTGAGATAAAAGGATCTACCACATAACACACATGCCTACCAGTGCTGGCTTCTAAAACAGGTATTTCATGGGATTGGGTCGGCGTAGCAGAAGGATAGGATATGCCATCATATAGTGTCTTAAGCATTGTGTGGCTCATACAAGGGATAAGCAGACTTTCTCAATTGTGGTGTATTTAACTTCACAATCATTAAACTTCTTTCTCAAGTAATAAATGGCCCTTTCTTTGTGACTGGTCTCATCATCCTAGCCCAGAACTACCCCAATTTAATGTTGTGTGACTGATATGTAGAGCAACAGAGGGCACCCTAGTGTTGCGGGAACTAAGACCCGCGGTCTCACCAAGTGCTACTTGATCTTGTCAAAAGCGTCTTAACATTCCTCACTTCAATGAATTTGTGCATTCTTCCTCAGGAGTTTGAAGATTGGCTCACAAATTAATGTAAGCTAGGTAATAAACCAGCTAATATATTGCAATCACCCCAGCAACCCTCGGACTTCTTTTTCCATCATAATGGGAGACATCTCGATGATGACTTTGGCTTTGTTAGGATCCACCTCAATTCCCCTTTGGTTGATGATGTATCCAAGAAGTTTCCCTGTTGACATCCCGAATACACATTTATTGGGGTTGAGACAGAGCTTGTATTTCCACAAACAGTTGAATAGTTTCCTCAAGCAGACAATGTGTTCTTCAGGCTCCTTTGTCATAGTGATCATGTCATCCACATAAACCTCAACCTCTTAGTGCATAGAGTTGTCATCACCCTTTGATATGTGACTCTGGCATTCTTAAGCCCAAATGGCATGACCTTGTAACAGAATACTCCTCATGGGATAATGAAGGACGTTTTCTTCATATCTTCTTCTGCCATTTTGATTTGATTGTAACCTGAGAATTTGTCCATGTATGACAACATCTTATGTCCTATAGTATTGTCAACAAGTACATCAATATGTAGGTGTGGGAAATCATCCTTTAGGCTCGCATTGTTTAGGTCTCTGTAATCTATGCACATGCAAACCTGACCATCTTTCTTTGACAATGGTACCACATTGGCCAGCCATTCTGGGTAGAGGACAACCTTCATAAAGTTGTCTTTGCGTTGCTTCATGATCTCCTCCTTGAGCTTCAACAACCATAGTGGTCGCCATCTACAAGGCTTCTACTTTACTGGTTTGACGTTGGACATGAGTGGCAATGTGTGCACCACTACCTCAACGTCAAGTCTGACCATGTCATCGTAACTTTAGGTAAAAATATCTGCATATTCTCGGAGAAGCTCAATGATTTCTACTCAGGCCTGTGCTGTGAGCTTAGCACTAATACGCACTTCTTTGACATTTTCTAAGGGGGCCAATGTTTATAAGCTTTGTCTCCTCCTCGACATGCAAGTTTGGGCCTTCTAGATCATCATCATATGGTTGAAACTCCGATGCGATATGATCATCTGTATAAACTCCTTTGGTCTAGCATGTGTTGTCTTCCCTTCCTTAAGGGCCATTATGGTTGTCAGGCCCTATTGAATTGACTGATCTGGCTCAAGCTCTACTATTGTAGTCTTTCCCTCTGTATCCTCTACGAGTACCACTAGCTACTCTTGAAACAAAACTTCCAAGTCGCTTAGCATGTTATCAACTTGAGATTCTATGGCATCTCCTTCTACAGTTACCATCAGGGTTATGTCTTCGGACTAGAATCTGAGTTGGCTTGCAGTACGCAAAGGATAGACGTTTAGGCCTGTGCCATTATCCATCAACCTGAGGGTAATGTAGAAATATTTATACTACACTGTGATGAATAGGGGTTGGTTATGATTAGCCCCTAGCGAGGGCAATTCTACGCTAAAGAAAGAGATCACTTGTGGCATGGAGATCATGCCCACCATGTCCTCTAGAGTTGAAGGCCGTATGGTTGGGGCGACATGAGTAACTTGAAAAACTCAAAGGAAAGCCTCCCTATGTTTAGTTGATGTGTGGATCAGGTCCCAAATAGAAATATCTGCTTTGACCTTCTTCAATTGGACTATAATGTCAACTACAGGCTAGTCCTTCTTATTGGTGGTGGCATTGGCTCAAGGGGCATTTCTTCTAGAACCAGGTTGGAAGTTTACTTCTTTAGCTGGGGTGATGAGGTTGTTGGTTGACTAGGCTTGTTGGTTGGAACTAGAGCTTTGTATACCCGTCCTGATTGTGTTACCTCTATACAAATTTCTGTGGCATAACTGTAGGGCATATGATGGGTAGCCTGCATCAAGTCAATAACCATAGGAGTACGGGCTTCTAACTTCAACTGACCCAAGCTTGATATGTCCGGTGAAGCTATGGAAGTAGCTGGTGTTGACATTTTCTAGGTTGACTCTATCTTAAGTCTAGCTAGTAAACAAATGGATGGTTAGGTGGACTACATGGTGGACTTTATGGCTGTGTGCCCCCACTTGGCAGTTAACCAAATAATGTTGATCACGGAACTAGAAGCTTCAACGAAATATTGATATGGCTGATGAGGGAAGGGAGTTGAGACAACATGAATGAGGAAAGAAGGATTAGACAAAAGAGGTGTTGAATCAACAAGAGTGATGAGATGAATCCCTGAGGTTCCGGTTGTTCCTGCTTGCTCAGGTAGGGGCCGATTCAGTATACTAGAGTGTGTAGATGCTGATGTGGGTGCTACCAGTGTAGTTGGTGAAGAATCTATCTCTTATGTGTTAATGATAATGACCTTCTTGTCAATTAAATCCTGTATGGCATTCTAGAGCATGAAGCAATTATCCATAGAGTGCCCTGTGGCTCTATGGAAACTGCAGAATAAGTTTGCTTTATACAATGGCAGAAGTGGGTTCGGTAGTGGGCAAAATTCCAGAGGCTTTAAGAGTGATGAGACCTTGGGGAGAACGACACTCAACGACTCGACCAATGGCGTGTAATCTCTTTCATGTCATCAAGGCCATCTCTGACCTTAGTTACGTCCTTGCCTTGCGGGTGCAGGAGGGTATACTGGCTCGATGGTGGTGGTGATTTGTGTGGTTCGTGATGTCCCTAGTGTAGGGGTATAAGCTACCTAATTTGGAGCTAGCGAGCTTATCATGTTGAATGGCATAACGGGAGTCCCCATGTATGCCACAGCATTCTTGGAAGTGTCCGTCCTTCGAGCATAGTTAGTGTTGGATCTGCTGTCGCTGCCATTGTTGTTGCTAGTGCCACCATTGTAGTTTGGAGTTATAGCTTGTTTGGTAAATGTTGCAATTGTAGGGAAACTTTCGATATGCGATGAGCTCTCTACTTGTGTGCTAGCTTTAATCAAGGATGCAAACATTAAGATGGGATGGATGCTTAGTAGGCTCTCAGTGGTTGGCTGTGCCTCACGAATTATCATCTCTATGGACTCCTTATCAGAAGGTCTATCATGAACTTGTGAGACTAGGGCTTGCTGGCGCCTGACATACTCCCTGAATGGCTTGTGGGGCTTCCACCTTGTTGTCACTTGGTCGTCGCGCTTTAGGACCATGTCGAGGTTGAATGAGTATTACTCCAGAAAAGGCTGACTGAGATCATTCCAGGTCTTAATTGAGGTCATATCCAGGGATGTGAACCATTTTAAAGCTGGACTTGTATGGCTTTTTTGGAAGAGGCAAATAAGCAGCCTCTCGTCAACCTATAGTTGAGCGAGATCACCATAATTTGACCTCAAATGCAAAATAGGGTAGCCTTTTCCATTATATTTTTCAAATTCTGAGATATGAGAGTTCGAAGGGAGAACCACCATTGGAAAGTAGTAGAGGTTCCAAAAGTTATAAGACTGGCGATCCCCACCATGCACTAGACGTAGTGCTCTTTCCAGATCGCTCATCCTCGAAAGGAGAGCATCGGAGGTCGCTGCTATGTAGACGCTACCCCGAGGTCAAAAAAAGAAAGAAGCACAAGGGGGAAGCAAACTACAAATGAAAAATGAATAAGGAAAAGAAATCGGAGTCGCCACCTAGTCTATTAAAAGAAGAATCGGAAGACGAGGAAAATCAGAAAACACAAGATGGATAACAAAACATGAGGAGAAACGCAAAATAACGAAATCTATGCCAATGTATGAGACACAAGGCTTGGTATGAGCCAGAGAAAGGGTAAGGACTCCTATTACGCATGGGGAAGGTGTTAGGCACCACCATACGCTCGACAAATCAATCTTTCTTGACTTGCTTGACTAAATGTGTGTCTATGTTGGTATACTAATGCCGATTTGTGTTTGCCTTTGAGCTAAATGATGCAATGGGAAGAAAACATGTGCGATGATCGCAAAAAGAAAGAAAATCTAAAAAGTACGCGATGAAGGATGCAAGGGATGTGATAAACAGGCATGGGACTCAGTCTAATAACAACCAAAATTCCTAGACCAACCGCGTAGGTTACTCGCATATGCCAGTCGCGGGTCATGGAATGGGTCCAATCATATGACTTTTCATTGTCCCCAAAAATTGTGCAAAATTCCAAACGAAAAAACAAATGCATGGCTATAAAGGATGAGAAATAGAAATATCATGAGAACTATATGAATCGCAAAAAATAGAATAAATAAGAACAAACAAGTGGAGGCTAGGTCGAACCGTGCTTTGGACTAGGGATCCTGTGCATGTTGCTTGCGGTATTGACCTGAGGTTCCAGGATTTTAGTAGGCGACCAACCCTGATGGCCATCCTAGAGTCACAACAACACACAAGGACGTAAGGCAAGCAATGGTTAAGCAAAAGGAATGAATAAATAACCAGAGAACATGATCAGGAAAGATTGAAAAAGCCTAGGCCACTCCCTCCACCTACATTTGTGCTCGCCAAAATGGATGGCCATCATCGATCATTAATGGGGCTAGTGAGGCTCGTTGGTCCTCTGTTGCATATGGGGATGTCAAGGGGAGTCCATGGAAGGATCAAGAAGCTAATGAAGTGCGTGCTCATGCATGGGCCATTCGCCCCATCCAATGTGGTTCCACCAGCGACATACCTCTCTTTCCAACCATGATGAATGGCTGTAGACAACATGGTGGAGTC
The DNA here is from genome assembly GCA_024699735.1 of Posidonia australis. NCBI lineage: Eukaryota > Viridiplantae > Streptophyta > Magnoliopsida > Alismatales > Posidoniaceae > Posidonia > Posidonia australis. The sequence continues at coordinate 15,037 of JAMKQA010051587.1, forward strand.
GGGAAGCGAGTGTGGATGAGAAGGGAGGGCCAAGAAGCCCTTGGAAAGGCCTGACCTCAAGCTCAAAGGCTGTCGGCCTCACATGGGTCAATGGCCTCTCCGTAGGTGAAATGCAAATGTAGTAATGGATGTATAGCAAGTAACCAACATCTAACCAATGCTCATAAAACTTTTAAGCAATGAAATGTGGTCAAGGGATGATACAAGTACAAGTGCAAAGGTCACCAAGTTCTTCCCATTTAGTGGCAAAGATGTCTCCGACAGTAAGCAAGGAGAAGGTGGTCATCGACTGGATTGGGTGGCAGGCGAGCTTGGGAATGAGATGAGTGTGTAGTGGAAGTGAAGAGCAAGCAACAAGCTGAAGGATCCCATCATTGGTGATGAGGGTGGCTTATATAGAGGGATGATTCAAATATGAGCCATTAGCTTCTAACCATTTTCATCCTCCAGCTAGGATTCATTCAAGGAGGGACGATGGTGTATTTGGTTTTGATGGAGCGCTTCATGGTCCGAAAGCAATATGGGACATACGTAGATCCGGGCCAACCAATAGGAAGCTAGGATTCTGTGTACCCAAGGTGAATGGACAAGTCTAACCATTACACTATGACTGACCCTGGGCACCTGCACATCCCGCTCACGCTTCCTGCTCGAGTTATCTAGTCGCGTGGGTCCTAAGTCAACCTACAAACTAGGTTGTAGGTCCAACCCACCAAGCATTTAGGCCATGAAGGGGCTCAAGTGAATTGGTTTTAGGCTTGGTTATGGTGATGTTGGATTGTGGTTTATTGGGTTTGGATTTTTATGTAGGGTTTTAAGTGGTGAGGGTGGTTGCGTCGACTGACCGTCGGAAGCGGGTTCCGCTAGAGAAATTGTCTACCATCCGAAGACAAAATTAGGGTGTCTACAGATGCCCCTCCTTGGATGAGGTCAAGGGAAACGAGACCGATGCTCAGAGTTGGGGAAGATACCCTGCTTAAGTCCGCGAGAGAATGAAGTGGTGGGTGCTCGGTCATTTATTCTGTAGATGCACCGAAAATCGTGACTAGCTACCAGGATGCAGATGTTGATGACTCACATGCAAACATGTAAAGCTAAAAACGCGAACATGCCTACTACAGATGTTGATGATAGGAATGCAGTATTGGATGAGTTGTTGGATGCTACTGCTGCACTAGTGAATGCAAAGATGATGAGAAGTTACTTTACGGCAAGGACGCGACTGATCATCTGACAGATAGAAAAGGGATAAGATGGGTTGTCGAACACATCAATCGGATAATTGGGGTTATCAACACGACAGAAAACAAGGTCATGGCAAGCTATGGAACTTGTCGGCCGAGTAGAGGCTAATGATTGACGGACATCATTCGAACATTTGACAGTGTCAACCAGATAGTTCGGGGTATCAGTCCAAAGAAGAGGGGGCATGACAAGGTTGACGAGCTTGCTGACAAGGGAAAGATAAATGGTCGACAGATGTCAACCGAACGATTAACGATGTCACCTAGATAGTTTGGGATATTAGCCCAAAGACAAGGGAAAGCCATCGACCAAAGGGGTCAGGTGCCAAGCCAAAGAAAGAAATGAAAGGACACAACTACCAACTAGACGAAACTGGGTGCCTAGTCAAAGAAAAAAAGGCACAACTATCGGTAGGAGGAACCAGGTGCCAAGCTGAAGGAATAAGGGCTATCGACCGAAGGAAACTAGGTGCCAAGCCAAAGAAAAGGCACAACTAAATGCTAGAGGAACCAGACACCAAGTTAGAGGCATAAGCGCTATCGGTTGAAGGAAACTGGGTACCAAGTTGAAGAGAAGGCACAACTATTGACTAGAAGAATCGGGCACCAAGTTGGAGGCACAAGGGCTATCGACCAGAGGAAATCGAGCGCTAAGCTGAAGAGAAGGCACAACTATCATCCAGAGGAATCGGGTGCCAAGCTGGGGGCCAAAGGGCTATCGACCAGAGGAAATTTGGCATCAATCCAAAGAAAAGGCACAACTATCGGGTGGAGGAACCAGACGCCAAGCTGGAGGTACAAGGGCTATCGACCAGAGGAAACCGAGCACCAAGCCAAAGAGAAGGCACAACTATCGGTTGGAGGAATCAAGCGCCAAGCTGGAGGCACAAGGGCTATCAGTCGGATGAAACAGGGCGTCTAGCCAAAGAGAAGGCACAGCTATCGACAAGAGGAACCGGGTGCTAAGCTAGAGGCACAAGGGCTATCGGCTAGAAGAAATCAAACGCCAAGCAAAAATAAAGCACAGCTATCGGTCAGAGGAACCAGGCACCAAGCTGGAGAGAGAGGTGGTGACGGAACTCTCGGTAAGTGGCAGACTTACTGGTAAAAGATACCAAGATAACATGCTTACAGGTCTGAGAGATGAAAGAGTGTTGTTGCCAAGACAGGCTCAGCCTCACTAGAGGCTAGCCACATCCTAGTGGGACAAAGGCAAGCTTGGACTCTGGTTGAATCCTTAATCCTGCCCAAGGTTGATCCTTCAGTGGCGGGAGACACTGTAGGCTGCTACTGTTGAGCTCGGGAAACTCTTGACCAATAAACAAGGTTCAACCAAATTCTACATAGTGATAGGGGCATAATTGTAATTTCCAATTACTAAGGCAAAAAACCATAGGGGGCCGCCCAGTTGATTCTGTAGCCACCGAACTTGATTGAGGGCAAAGAGAACATCTCGTCAGCCTAAGTAACATACTAGGCACACTTATCTCCCTATAGGAGGATAGGGGCATTACGGTAATTTACTCTAGATCATCGCATTTTAGCCACTCTTTTATGCAAATCTAGCTTTGATGCATAAGAGATGCCTTTAATATTCTGCCTAAAAGTGCATACATCTGGCAGTACGTCCTAGGAATGATCTAGGACCCTTTAGAAGTTTTGAGAAATTATAGGGGCTAGTATGCAAATTTCATCGAGCCGTTTCTCTGTGTCAAACTGTCAATCTATATGTCATGCTCATGTACCACCCGAGCTTATGGGGTTGTCTGCTTGATTCTGACTGTATCAGGCCATGAATCGGCCAGGGCAATACTTTTAGGGGCCTTTATGCAATTTTTCCATCCTAGGGGACTTTAAGAATTTCTGAGCCTAGGTGCTTAAAAAATCTTCCCAACGCTAATTTTCCATTCCCAAGAGTGTTCCTTTGGGCTAATTTAGGCAAGGAATCTCATCTTCTTGCTCTCGGATAGGTGAAGGGCATTTTTGCAATTTCTAAAAGCTATGCTAAAATTTTGCAAAATTGGTTATCCAAGATGATTCCAGGGATGATTCTTGACACGGAAAGTTTGCTAGTGGTCCTAGAGACTGCATGGATACTCCATCAATTTCTGATGTCTTTTGGGATAAATTGCACTTTAGTCCAAAACTTTTACAGAATGTTGTTTAAGGAGTTGGAAATTTTTATGAAGTTGTGGGGTCCATTGATGGTTAACATTGTAGCATTTGGGCATCCAACCGTTGTCTTTTTTGCAGAGGAAACCCCAAAACGTTAGGCTTTCTCCGTTATGAAGTTCTGATTTAAAACTTTAGTCTTTACTTCATTTCTCAATTTCTCCCTCCATATCCTCACTAGTTGCATCTCTCCATCTTCCTCTTCTCCTCTCCTCCTGTCGATGGCGACTAGGGTTGAGGGAGGCTCCACCGACGACAAGGCTTGAGCAGGTGGTGGTGATCAGATGACAAGCTCAAACTGAAGACGCAGAGGTCGTGTGTGGGTGGCGTCGACAACCATGGTAAGCTCCCCCCTCTACTCTTTTCATTTCCTCATTCTTCCCTCCTTCCGTCAAGCACGAGGCTCCTCCTCCTGCCTCTGCCTGCCACCATTGACCCTCCTCCATGCCAGTGTTGAGGGGCTCATCGACGATGAGAGGTGCTGCGATGGAAGGCCTGTTGCTCAAGCACTAGTGGCTCGGGGCTTGTTGGGCTCAACTAGGATCAACTGGCGGCATAGGGCTCTGGGGAACGATCGGTGGTACACTGGAAATGCCCATCATCTTCATCAAGTTTGTGAAAATAAATCCCTGATTTCTTGCTTAATCACATTTTTGAGAATGCTATTGTCCTGTTTGAATGATGATTTAGAAATCCACATAATTCATGTTTGGCTTGTCTTGAATGAAAATGTTGTCTTGGTAGTGTGCTTGGTTTTATTTGGATTAATTCCTAGGAGAATATCCGGACTTCTACCCAAATAATGATTGGATGAATGCCCTCGAATTTTAATGACCTTCGAGAATCTTGGGTTTTTTTGAATGTGAACTTGAAAACTATGTTTTGCAAAATCCCCACAATTTATGGTTTTTCCACACTTCGTCATGCCAGACTCCATTCCGATGACTTGATTTGCTTAGATGAACAAGCCCCAACCTAAATTTCTTACTTATTTTGACTCAGAGTAGGAGATCATTGAGATGGGGAGGAGTGCCTCTAGTTTGCCACGACATGGTCGCAAGGCCCGCTCGTGGGGTCCTGGAGTAGCATCCTGTTTGCAGCCACTGGATGAGAGTGAGGAGTCCAACATACCCGAGGAGGTAAAGAAACTGTCTTAAGTGAAAGGTAATGCTGACTCTAGCTTTGTATAAAAATCTGACCCAATATTTGTGTAATTGCAAGAGTCGGGCCACTTCATGGGACATCTACTCAGCCACTCCCACATCTATGAGCAAGATGATTTCAAGGTATACATTTCAGAAACTTGCCAAATGACCGCCTTTGTAGCTTGTTGACTGACCTGATTCTCTTCCTTACCTTACAGGTGGGTGACATCGGTTGAGTCATGCGGTGCCTTTGTGTGCCTATGCTAGACCACTTCAAGCATCTGCCATGCTTTCTATAGGACTTCTTACTTCATCATAGACCTTTTGGCAGCTTACTGCAGATTCTTGCCATTCACGGGCATTACCAGCTTTTCAGGGCTTTGGTGGAGAGATGGCGTTACGAGATGCATACGTTCCATCTTCCATTTGGCGAGCTAGGGGTTCTACTCAAGCATTGGGCGTTGTTGACTGGACTGAGATTCACCAGGGAACCTATCGTTGGCAAGGCTACATAGGGTTTTGCAAAGGTTCTTGCCCTGCTAGGGCGTGAATGCTCGCCTCTCACCCGTGGTTCATACTACTTATGTTATAGCTGGCTGAGGGAGTGGACCAAAATATGGCCCAACCCTACTCCAAGGTCGCGAGAGGCAGACTTCGTATTATGCCACTTCTTGCTTGAGCTATATAGGCTGATTTTTTGTGATACCTCAGGTTACTGTGTCCCAAAAAATTGGCTAATATACCTAGTCGATCTCCACAAGCTGGGCCAATATGACTGAGATGGAGCCAATTATGCCTACATGCTCTGTAGGCTAGGCGATGTGGTTTGAAAGAATCTACGTTCCCATGTCGGCCTTTACCCACTTGTCACGGTAAGTCCCAGTTCTTAATGTCGACTCTGCTATTATTTGGAAATTACACCTGTATCTGACTCATTGCTGGAACTGTCATGTTTTCTCTGTAGTAATGGTGGATAGAGCATATAGAGAGGGGAGGTTATTTCTTCCACCTTTGTTCTGACCTCCTACCACTTCCTAAACAGTGGTGTGAGCTTGTGTGACATCTGGGCCTGATTATCCATTTTTATTGTAAACCATGTAATTATTTGCAATATTGTATAAATGATTTATTAATGGATAATCTGTTGTTCCTTGGATGTGTGTGATTGTGGTTGGCTTTTTGTGCTCCTGTTTGTGTTTTACGACCAATGTGGAGTCCAATTTGAGGTGCACAGTCACCTCGGTTTGCGTGCCCGTTCTTTCCTCTTTTCTTTCTTCCTTTTTCTTCTTCTCTCACTCATGAGCTCACCACACACCCGTCTTCATCCCCTTCACCACCCAACAACCCGTGCCTCATCGTCACCTCTGACACGATGGGTGGCTGGCGTGATGCGGGAGGAGGTAGGGATAAGAGAGGCGGAGGTGAGTGGACGAAGGTGAGCTGTGATGCGAGGAGAAAGAGGGAGAGGAAGAACGACGTGCACGCAACCGAGGAAGAGGTGGTGGCTGTCCGTGTGGTCTGTTGGCGAGAGAGACTTCGCCGGGGTGCAAGGAGACTCGTCGGAGTGCGGGAAGGATCACGTGGGCACCATCTGAGGTACGCGGCTCTGTCTCTACCTCGTTTACATGTTTTCCTACTGATTATGCCTCAAGCATGGAAAAAAATAGAGGGAAATGCATGAAAATTTGTAGAAAAATAGTAGGAATGATGGAAATGAGTTAAATGATGAGATGTGTAGGGATCATGCTAGGTTGTGTGAATTTCGTGAGTTTTGAGGAGTTATGCCTTAAATGTTTTAAGGTTTCACTTTGAGCATGCTTCCTTTACGAATTTATAGCTTCTTCTGTGGTTGATGGAATCATGAATGGTTTGAGGGGTTTTGAAGTAGACTTAAGGGTCTACACCCCATGATTTTATGGAAATTTATGGTATATATTTGGGGGGCCGATCGGGACACCCACTTTGGGTGATTTCCACTACTGTGGAACAGGGGTGTGCCCTGTCTGTGAGGAATTCGGTAAACCGAATTTATTCAGTATGCCAAAATCCTGACAGATTAAGCCAGGTGCTTGCTTTCGGTAGACCAAAAACACCTGCTCGACCGAAACAAGGGGTTTTCAGCATACCGAAACAGGGAATTTCGGTATTCCGAATTGAAAATTCGGTATGCCGTTTTGCCTTGAACCTAGGATGTTTAAATGTGAAGTTTGATGAATGTTAAGTGGTTTTAATGGTATGGTGGGTTTATATGAATGATGTTTCCCCATGTAGAGACATGGAGCCATGTGAGACCCCAAACAAATGGATTTGGGTGTGGTTTTGGGATTTAGACCATATTAATGAATGAAAAGATGGTTTTATGTTGTTTTGGGCATGAGACCCAATTTATGACTTTAAGCATGGTTTGCATGGCTTGAGTTGGGACCCCATTAGAGCATCATGTGTTGCAAGGAAAAGAATGGAATGAAATGAAAAATGGTTTTGAAATGAAACACTGATAATGTGGTTGCCGAGCTCATAGCAGTGTAGGCTGAGCCTGGGTTTTCATACCTAGTTGTTCGGGTCACCGACGGTGTAGGCTAAGCCTGGGTTGTTGTACCTTGTTGTTCAGGTCACCGAGCTCGTAGCGGTGTAGACTGAGCCTGGGCTTTTGAGCCTAGTTGTTTGGGTCACCGACGGTGTAGGCTGAGCCTGGGTCATTGGACCTAGTTGTTCGGGTCACCGACTGGAGCGTCAGACAGAGACACATCCCCATGCACTTATGAAAATGAAATCGAGGCCAGTTGGCTGGGGCGGTGACATCCTGCACGGGGAATTTCATCGCGGCAGTGCAGGAAGGTAGGGGAAGGATGTCCTTGCCTACTGCTTGTGTACCTGGTTACCCTGATCAAGGTAACAACAGTAAAGAAAAGTGGAAATGAATAAAGAAAGTGAAATGTGTTTTGGTCAAGATTGGACTGATGAAATGGTCCTAAAATCCTAAAAAGAAATGGTGATGTTTTAACCAGTTGCCAGCTTATGTTTATGATTTGGTTTTGAGCCCAATGGGGCATTGTGTTTCTGGCTGGATCTAGTTAGAAATGTGAATTTGAAAAGTGTGTTTAGGGAAGAAATCCCAAATATTGAAAAGGGGAATGTTTTGGAAAAATGAATTCCAAAAGGGTTTTTGTAAGAAAAAGTGGTTTTAAAATGAATTTCCTAATGTTTTGAGAAAAGAAAAGGAAACATGGCTTTTGAAAAGCATGGTTTGAGATTGAATTCTCATGTGATTGTTTAATAAAAGAAAGGATGATTTTCAAAAAGAGAAAACAAAGTTTTGAAAAGGTGAGATTTAAAGTTTTGCCGAGGTTTTGTGGTTTGTATGTTTTAGGGCACGTACTGGGTGACTGAGATGTCACTCACGCGTGCTATTTGGTTTTTAGGTGCAAGCCGCGTGCACCTGTGTTCCAGTGTATGGGTTGGAGCTTCTAGCTGCACATTGTGATCCTGAAGGTGATCCTTAGTTACAATCATTTGATGTTTTTGTAATTAGTGTAATTTTGGCTTGATACTGTGTTTTGGTAGCGTGCCCGTGATCGGGGCGTTACAGAGTGGTATCAGAGCTAGGGTTACACATTGTGCACCGGCTTGGTGATGTTCGGTCTAGTGGCTCCCTAGGACTGCACAATAGAGGGTCGTGCACCTGAATTTTTAGATTTGTTGTTTTTTTTTGTGGTGCTGGTAGGAAGATGTCTCGCTGAGGCCGCAGTCGTGGCAAGACCCCTATATCTGACTCCGAGACAGGAGAGGGTAGTGCATGGATGGGGATGAGACCGGAATTTGGCGAGATGATGTGGGGTTTCGCCGAGTCCTTTGGCAGCAACGGCAAGGATGAGGCGATGGGAGACCCATGGATCAAGCAGTTCTGCCAGCTTGGCGCGCCAACCTTTGATGGGCGCGGCACTCCTGAGGAGTGTGAGGCTTGGTTCCTAGAGGTGGAAAAGATCCTTGAGGGGATTGAGTATCCAGCAGGGAAATGGGTTCAGATCGCAGCTTTCCTGCTCAAGGGTGCTGCGGATCAGTGGTGGAGCACAGCGCTCCGCAACAAATTCTCGAACGTGGACCTGCTGATGATCTCTTGGGATGAGTTCCGAGGGGTATTCTATGAGAGGTTTTTCCCTGAGCATGAGAGGGACAAGCTGGACAGAGAATTCAAGAACCTAAAGCAAGGTAGCCTGTCTGTGGCTGAGTATGAGTCGTCCTTCCTTCAGCTAGTGTAGTTCTCTCAGGCTGAATCCTGTGGCTGAGTAAGCAGTTTCTGAGAAGAACAGAGCCAAGAGATTTATAGAAGGACTGAATCTGGTGCTGAGATCCAGAGTTATTGGCTTCAGATGCCAGACTTTAGCGGAGGCTGTTGAGCTTGCCAGCCGCTATGAGGATGATCGTAGGCTGTTTCAGGAAGAGTATCCCAAGAAGGAAAAGGGGAGAAAGTCTGTCTCTCGACCTTCTA
>JAMKQA010051588.1:0-21598 GCA_024699735.1 Posidonia australis
TCAGAGGAAATCTCTGAGTCAGAGATTTTCCCCGCGCGAATGTGTAACGCTTCATATTCCAAATTTTTATTATCATTTAAAAAATGCGGAGAGTGCGCATAATGAGTGTCAAGAGAGTACGAGCAACAGTGCGCATTTAATGCCGAATTGCGTTCATCAGTAATTTCCAGAGTTTTCGAAACAGTTTCCAAGGAAATCCCCGAAGCAGCAGACGAGGGAATTAAATTTCGTGTAGTTCCACAAGGAGGGTATTATAGGGAAGTAATTTCCTCTGTCGGAATCTAGAAACTCACCGCTCTGCCGGCGACCGGTGAGCGAGCACCGATTAGCACCAACCGGCGATTTGCTCAACGGAGCAAAAACAGGGCTTACAATCATATCAGAGGAGGAGGGGATAAGGGTATCCGAATGGATATTAAACTCCCCGCAGATGGCAGGATTAAACTCTTCCAGAGTTAAGGACGGCCTAGGAAGATACCCAACCCTACTGGGCACCGTCGAAAAAGGGCATCTCCCGTTACTGGTGTAAAAAGACCAGACAAAGCTAGATCAAACAGATATTCATCGCGATCTGTGATTATCAGCAATATAACAATATTTCGTAAAAATAAACCAGTCACCACGAAGACACCGACAAAGAAAAACAGCATCAATAGTAGCAGCAGGGCCTATTTCGCCCAACAGAGAAGGAAGAGGGGCAAAATCAGCTAGAACATGCAAAGTTAGAAATCTGCCCGTCTTGCACCGAATAAGACGCAAACCATTTGATAAATCGTCGAAGTAAAAGGATGGAGTAGGGCAGAGCAAAGAACCAGAGAGAAGGTCTGGTTCAGCCCCGAAGGGGGAGGGAAGATGCTTCCCCTTGCCGCGTACCTGCCTTCTCTTTTTCCGTCGGCAGAGGTAACCAGGTCTGCGAAGGCAAGGAGGAGATGGAACAGACTTTGCTCCAATACCTTTGACGACATAGCAACCAGGATGGTCGGCCAGCAGCTGGAGTCCGGTGGCTGGAACTAGACTGTTGTCCCGATCCACAACCTGTAGGTTCCTGAAGTAGGACGCCTTTCTGAAACCCTCCCCGACGAGATGACCGCTGCCCTTCTCCGTCGACGTGTGGCGATCCACCCCCTGCAGTCCTCCGTGTCGGCCAGCAGTCGAAGTCCGGTGGCTGGAACAAGACGTTCCTCTGTCCGGAGCTGGAACAAGACGTTCCTCTAATGTGACAACAACACCTACAATGAAATAAATTACCATTTAATATAGGTTTTAAATTTCTTTGTAATATTCCTGCTGCAACATTATTATTAGAAGCATTATCAAAAGATATTGTATTAATTTTATTATATATTTTAAATTCTTTACTAATATCTTCTATAAAATTTGCTATGGCTTTTCCAGTGTGTGGATGATTAAAAAGTCTAAAAACAATTAATCTTTTTTGTAAATTTCATTCTATATCTATCCAATGTGTTGTTAAACATAAATAAGGAAAATTATTTGGATTGTCCAAACATCACAAGTTAATGATATTTTACATAATAAACTAAAAAAAATTCCATTTAAAATTTCTTTATCTTTTTTAAATGTTTTATAAATTATATTTTTAGTAGTATTCCTAGAATGACCTTTAAATTGTGGGTTTAAATAATTTTGTACACAACTTTCAATTTTTTTATTTTTAGAAAAATTAAAAGGTTGTTCATCTTGTACTATAAATTTTGTTACATCGTATTTTGCTTCTTCTGTATTATATTTCCAATTAACTATTCCACTAGAACCTACATGTAATTTAGATTGTCTTAAGTCTGTATTATCATCTTTGTTATGGACAGCTATACATTTTGTTAAATGCCAAGCAATATGACCTACACCCCCACCCCTAGGACAAGTATATCCTGAACCACAATATTTACAATAACATTTATTTTCATTTATGGGATCTAGGGTTACATGTTCCCAAACCCATGAGCTTTGCTTCCTAGTTTTTTAGTTCCAGTAGATTGTGTTTGTGGGGTTGTTGTGGTTTGAGGTTGTCCTGACTCTTGGGTAGGGTTATCCTCAGGGTCAGGGATATAATCATGACTTCCTACATTAAAAGGATAATCCATTTTTAAGGCTAAAAAAATTGATAATAAAAAAAAACCTTAACCCAAAAAACCCAAAACCCAAAAATAAAGGGATTATAAGTAAAGAAATAGGAGGGATTAGAAGTAAAGAAATAGGAGGGATTAGAAGTAAAGAAATTGATGGGTGCCTGGCTGGCTGTCAGTGGACACAGATGTTGGATCGCTGGACAATTGGAGATGGAGATCGGAGTCCAGAGTGTAAGATTGTTGTTGATGAAGAATGAAGACCGGGGTCCGGAGTCCAGAGCCAAACCGGTATTCCACACAAGGGGGAAGAGTTGAGACTTAAGGAGAAGAGTTGAGAAATTAAGAGTGTAGTGTAAAGAGAAGAGAGATGGAGAATTGAGAATGAGAGGAGTTGTGAAAAATGAGAAGAATGAGGTGGGTTAATTATAAAAAAAAAAACCAACGTTTACATGAATGTTGTTGTGCAACGTTCACATGAACGTTGTTGTGCAACGTTCACATGAACGTTGCACAACGACGTTCATTTTTTCTTTATTTTTTTTAAAAAGCTGGTCAATCCGGCCCACCATTAAAACATGCCCATGATTGGGCCTACTAAAATAGGCCGAACGGGCCCAGTCCATGGGCCTGGTACGGCCTATGGCCCGTGATGGGTTGGGCCGAGCCTACCTGATTTTTTTCAGGTTGGAAGGGTCCAAGCGAAAATCCGAGTCGGGCCAGACCAGTTTGGGCCGGCCTCGCCCAATTTACACCTCTAGCCGTGATATCCTGTGCTAAGCTCCTAGCTTCTATGTAGTCTCACCACGCCTAGTTGGATATTGTGGTGAGTTTTTATTTATTTGTTCCTTCACACAAACTTTGTTTAGTAACTCAGCTTTATTTGCAGTTAAAGGTAGCAAATGATCAGGCCTAGCAGGAGCGTGGTTTGACTCAGCAGTTGACCAGTGCAAGGGAGGAGATTGAACAGCTCTGTGCCTCTGCATCTTAGGTTGAATTTTTTAATTATTATATGGTAATCCTTGCAAACTGGTCTGACTCTTCATTTGGTTTCCTTCTACAGCCCTCGACCAGCATAGCTCCTCCTCCTAGTTATTTAGAGGAGATTTCTCATCTCCAGAATAAGGTATAATTGTGTATTTTTATTGTATAATGATTCTATTCTTCTAGGTGCTAATGATATGTCGTGCAAGTTGCTTATTTGGAGAACGAGCTGAAGGAGCAAGCTGGGGACTTCATCTTCGCCAGCTCTGTGGGTAGGGTTGAGGAGTTGGAAGGGATTGTTGCCTCCCAGGCCTCTCGGATCTAGGAGCTGGAGTAGCAAGTGTGGGCGACAACCGAGGACTTGGGCTCTACTGGCCAACATGCGGAGGAGAGAATTGCTAAGATTGCCAGGTTGTCGACACAACAACTGGCTCCTACGGTGGTTGACCAATCCTTAGAGGTGGATGAGCTTAGGCAAGAGCACAGAGAGTAAACTTGTATTAATTTTGTGTCCATTACCATATATGCTGTGCTAACTGCTTTTCTATGTTCTCTTTGCAGACTTTGAGAGCCAATGAGGCCATCATGGCTCAACTCGAGGGCGAAGTGAGGCACTACAAGCGTCATGCCTTCGAGGGTAGTGTTGAGTTTGGTCACTCAGTTCCCCCTCTGCCACTCAGTTCCCCCTCCGCCACTCCTTGAGCCATGATCTCGTTCTGGTAGCCACCGCTCCCGAGCAGTTTCTCGAGCTACCTCGGGTGCCTCAGTTCTGTAGTCTCCACATCCTCTAAAGGATGAGGGTGAGTGTCCTGTAGCTTTTTCTTCTTCCATTTTTTTTAGTCCCTGTACTTCAAGGGTATGCCCTAGTGATTTATGAATGAAGAGACTTTCTGCACACTTGGCAAACTTGTCAAATATTTCTTTTAAAATACCTTTCTTAAAGTTTAAAATGAACTAAAATAACCAATAAATGGGGGGAGCACCCCAAAATACTGGCCTTTAATTCAAATTAACTCAAAACAAACTCATTCACATGTAATAATGTATAAATGACAACGTTATAATGATTGATTTCACCTACGGGCTTTAAATTCCGTTTTTGAGGTTGTCGTCGTGGAAATGAGTTGTTGAAAACTATGACAAGTGATTGTGGGATGTCCGAAAGTCCAAAAAATATGAAATCAATGCCCACATGTCCACTTTGACTTGTAGAAGGCTCTAGAGTTGGTGGAAATAAATTTTGAAGTTTGTACAACAATCCAGGGGTGCCATAGCCAAGTTCAGGCTGCCATGAAACTGGTTAGTGTTGGACGCCTAAGATGGGGCGTACAATGTTGTGCGCCTTGATTCAGGCGTTCGATGCTGAAAACTACATCAAGGTGTTATACACTCAAATTCGGGCATTTAATGTCTACTGTGAGTGTTGAACAGCCTTTCCAACGTTATACGCTCCAGTATTGGCATACAACACCTTGAGGACAGAATCCTTTCTTTCCTTTCTAGTTCATGGCTAATTTTTCGTAATGGCCCGTAATTGTCTTGATTACCGCGTGAGGAGACCTTCGTCGCCCCCTCCTGTGACTATAAAAGTTAGGTTTGGCCTTCTTCCAACTCCCATCTTGGATTTTTAGCTTTTCTTGCTTTCCACCTCTTGTTCTTCTTGCTTTTTCTTCTGATTCAAGCTTTGTTCTCTTGGCCACTCCTTTGATCCCGAATGTGCCCATGTACAATAAGAGGGAGCGTCTAGTTGTTCCCCTTAAAGAGGTTCTCGGGCATATGATGTCTCGTATCAAGGCAGGAATGGTATATTTTTATTTTATTTTTGCTTTATTATTTTTTATTTTATTTCTCTCTTTTCCTTTATGTATTTTCTTTTCCTCTATTTCTACAACTCTTCTCCTCTTGCAAGGAATTTTCAACTTCACAATAATGCCATGCTTTAATAGTGAATTTCCTTATAACTCCCTGTGGGTGTAGGAATTGCTTCTCTGTGTACAAGATAAACATCAAGCTCTTGCACGTCTGTGTTTTGATAGGCTTTTGGACTTGTTGGGCACTGCTCTGGACTAGCCTATGATTCATGCCCTGTGCACGTTCTGACATCTAGAGACACATACTTTCTTCCTTGGGGGGTGCGAGATGACGGTCTTGGTGGAGGCGGTTACTAGGCTGCTTGGTGTGCCTAACATAGGAGGAGCTCGATTGGGTGTTGACTTCCCATTGCCTTACGGTGCGGATGACATGAAGAAGCTTCTTGCTCGTGTTTTTGTGACTCTACTTGTTTATCCTCTGTTCAAGGGTTGTCGACTCAACTTGGCTCACCTCTTCAACAATTTCCTTCGGATTCAAGATTTTGCTTCAAAGGACCAGCTTTGAATATGCATGCACTTGATGATTGGGGGTTTGACACTGTTCGCTTCCAAGGGCTTCACTTTGAATGTATATCATACAGAGTTTCATGCAGGGCTAATAGAACATCTATGGCTTTCTCCCTCGGTGGCTACCCTTGTAGCTACATATATTGGATTGACTAGTGTGGCCATTGGTGGTGACTTCATGGGCTCTCCTTTCCTTCTTACTGAGTGGCTTCACATTCATTTTCCAGAGGTAGCCACCGAGGAAAGGGTCTATTTGTTATCATCTGCTCCTGTCAGCCTTTACACTCAGGAGTCACCCTTCGAGCATAAACATCAATCAAGAGGTCTTCCAGTAGAGCTTGAGCTGATTGGGCCAACTCACCTCGTGGTGTACAACTCACATCGCTACTTTGAGATAGTAGGGCACAAAAAGGGAGTGCCGCCTCCCTTAAGTCGTGTCCCTTGTGGCTTGGTTTGTGAGCGTGGTTCACCGATTAACACCACCATGGTTTACTACATCTGGGCACTTTGGACTACCATAAACCACCATGACGACTCTGACAAGTCCCATTTCACACCTTTGACCTATTCATTGGTTCGAGAGGATGAACACTAGGCCTAGTATTCCAAGCTGCTGCCAAAGCCCAAGGAGTGGGTGGAAGAGTTCGGGGTGCTACAAAAGAAAAGAATAAGATTAAACAATTAGTTTAGGATTTTTTCCAAAATTTTTATGTATTTTCCTTTTTGCTCTTTATAGTTGTAATAATTCTCCATTATATTAAAATAAATAAAATTCAGCATTTATTCCTTAGCCTCTGAGTGTACACTAGACTGTAGTGCATGAAGGAATACTTCCCTACGGGTTTGTCATTGATCTAGTGCTCTTCTGATAGGATTCAGCAATTTAAGTCACTGATAAAGCGTAAAACGCCTCAAAACGCCTCATCTAGGTCATTTAACATCTCAAATTCTATAATTGTCACCTAGATGTGTTGAATGCCCGATATTGAGCGTTTTACATAGAATGGCTTATGTTAATCGTATAACACCTAAAAATATTGAATGGCAGAATTTAGGCATTTTACGTAAAACGCTTCAGTTTCGGCGTGTAACACCTATCCCTGCACGTCCTTAACAAATTCATTAGGCCCTCTAGGGTACTTTTTGCCCCTAGTCCCAAAGAATTTACAGAGGACTAAGTAAAGGTCAGAAAGCCATGGAGCAACCATAAAATGAAACTTAGTGTAGGATAACAAGTCATGGCCTCAACTTTATTGTCTAATGAGAGGACCTATCGTAGGCGGATACCAAGCGACCAACCTGAGTAGGAAGGGTCAAACCGATGTCCTAGATTTTTACATCATAGGCCTGACTTATTATCAATTTCATGAGATGATGTTGGTTGGGTAGATTTTATCCCATTTGTTTTCAGGATTTTCCATTTTTTTGGATTTTCTTTTCTTTAGATTTTTCTATTATTTTAGAGTTTTGGAATTTTCTATTTTTTTTGGATTTCCTATATTTTTTGGATTTTTGGATTTTGCTATTTTTTTTGGATTTTTGAATTTTCTATTTGTTTGGTTTTTTGGTTTTTTATTTTTTGTATTTTTGGGATTTTATATTTTTTAGTTTTTTGGTTGGGAGATAGCAATGAAATCCTCTGCAAAGATGGGAAGAAAGATCCAAGTTAGGCAGAAACCATGATGATTAGATCCCTTGCGCACTCCAAGGCCAACTGATGCTTCTAGCTAGCTTCAATGCTAAGTGCAGTTAGCCTCGGGTTCTTGCTCCTTGCCTCTGAGTGCATGGTGCAGGGTGTGGGAGGAAAGGCGGAAGTGTCCTATGCTGAGACTGTGGCTTGACTTGGAGTTCTATACCCTCCTCTGGCTCAAGGTTAGATCCTACTGTGCTTTTCGTTTCCCTCCTTTTTTTTGTTTTAACTTTGGATAGCTTCTTTGTTGTCGTCTTTTCATTCATTTCTTTCTGGAAAACTTCTTTGCTGTCGTCTTTTTCCTTCTCTCTTTCTTTTGGTCGATGGACAACTTCTTTGCCGTCCTCTTTTCTCCCTTTTTTTCCATCATTTTTTGCTCTTTCGATAGGTGTCTACCCATCACTACTCATTGAGGTTTATGCTATGATAGCACACCTACCGAGCGTCAGTGGTCTCACTCCCTTTTTAAGTGTTCGGCCAATAGATATTTATTATTGATGGACCAAATCACTTCTTTTATTTTGGATGCACTCCCCTTTTTTCCACGCTCTCTAAGTTTTGGCTTTGGACACCTATCCAATCACAACTCACTAGGATTTATGCTAGGATAGCATGTCAGACTCTAGGGAAGTGTGTGGACTTGTTATTTATGAACCAGAGGGAGAATCCATTGAAGGCTTGCCTCTATCTCAGTGTCGGACCCTTGATCCCCTTTTTCGACAAAGTGCTTGTGAAGTGAGGCTAAGGACAAGGTTCCTAAGTTTTGAGAGACAACTAGTTCGCAAACTTAGGCAATCTATAGTCCCTGTGTGCATGTCAAGGGTAATTCCTTTTAAGGTGCAGTGCATTCCAATGGTGTTCAAGACTAGTGCCATCCTCTTTGGCCAAATGATAGGCATTGCCTGGATATACCTCAATCACTAGGTATGGTCCTTCCCAACTTGGTCTCAACTTTCCATGCTTGCGTGGTAGGATTTCGTTAAGCACCCAATCACCAATGTTAAATATGTGTTCAATTACTTTCTTTTTGTAAGCCCTTGCAGGTCGTTCTTGGTAGAGGTGTGCATACTCAGCAGCTTGCAATCACTTATCATCTTGTAGGTCTAATTGTAGACCTAACAACTGCCTCTTATCCTCAGTAGTGATCTCATCATCAGGTTGGACTCTTGATGAGGGGACCATGATTTCAAATGAGACCACCGTCTCCACACCGTAAGTAAGTGCGAATGGGGTTTGGCCCGTAGGCATTCTTATGGAGGTACGGTAAGCTTATAAGGCATTAATTAATTTATCTGTCCAATCAAGTCCCTTAGCACCTTCTATCGATTTCTTAAAGATTTGGATTAATATTTTATTAGTAGCTTCTGCCTGCCCATTACCATGACGGTAGTATGGCAATGAATGGTGTAGCTCAATTTTGAACTTCTTACACAGTTTTCGGAAGTCCTGTGAAGTGAAGATCGCACCATTGTCCACTACAAATTTTTTCGGAATCCCGAACCTTGAGAGGGTACTTTTCCAAATGAACTTGCATAGGCTCGAGGCTTTGATATAGGTGAACGCTTCTACTTTTGCCCATTTGGTGAAGTATTTCATGGCAGTGAGTATGAACTAATTCTATTTTTCTGTATCGAAGGGACCAATCACATCAAATGCCCACATAGTAAATCGCCATGGTGCCTGAGATGGGTTTAGCTTTGAGGCCAGTGCATGTATCTTATCTGTGTGAATTTGGCATTACTTGCATCTTTTCACCTTCTTTGCACAATCAGCTTCCTTGGTTGGCCAATAATATCCTCTTCGTAGTATCATCTTGGCCATGAATTTAGCATTAATGTGTCTACTACATATCCCTTCGTGCATTTCATTGAGGATCATCTTGACCTCTTCGTACGTAATACAACAAAGTTCTCTCCCGTTAAAAGACTTTTTGAACATAACCCTAGCTCTCATGAACTATTTGGTAGCCATCCTTCTTACTACCTCTTTGTCTTGTGAACTTGCGTACTCAGGAAAAGACCCATTTTGGATATAGTTTTGGATGTTGAAAAACCAAGGGTTTCCATCTTCTTCGATATTGTAGTAAACTTCGAAACTTGCAGTCTTTGGCTTTTGAATCTCCTATTTGAGCACCATTGCCCATGGCTCAATCGAATCAAGGAGGGATGCTCCCTTATTGCTGGACCATGATAGTCTGCTCTTTAATGCTGATCGAGAACTCAATCGAGGAAGCCAACGATGCCAAAGCATCCACAAGAAGGTTGTGGCTTTGGAGGGTGTGAATGTATACCACTGGCTGGAATCTGGTCAATAGCAAGCGAGTGATGTCTTTGTATGCATCCAATCTTGGGTTAAGGGTTTTGTATTGTTCAGAATCTGCCTGAGGATCATTTGGGAGTCTTTGATGAGCTTTAACTGCTTTGCCCCTAGCTCTAAGGCTAAGCATAGTCCAGGGATCAAGGCCTCGTACACTGTGATGTTGTTGGTGCTTGTGGTAAAGTTCAATTGGACGGTTCGAGGAATGAGCACTCCCTTAGGGGTGAGGAGTGCAACGCTAATACCTGCCCCTTGCCTATTCAGTGCTCCATTGAAGTATAAAGTCCATTGCTGGTCAGGTGACTCCACAACTTGTATTGCCAATATTCTTCATCTCAAAAGTCTATTTGGATGGGCCGATAGTCTTCTATGGGTAGCTCTGTTAGATGATCTGCTATGGCTTGCCCCTTGACTATTTTCTGTGGTACATATTGGAGGTCGAATTTGGTGAGGAAGATTTGTCATCTTGCCAGCCTTCCAAAGAGGATTAGTTTCTCAAACATGTACTTGATAGGGTCCATCTTTACGATGTAGCAAACCTTCTGAGCCAGAAAATAATGCTTTAGCTTTCGCAAGGCCCATACCAATGCTAAGATATGCTTTTCAATAGCGACGTACTTTTCTTCACAAGCCAAAAATTTCCTACTTAGGTAGTAGATGACCTTCTCTTTCTTTCTACTTTCATCATGTTGAGCGAGCACCACTTCGATTGAGGAAGGGGTAATAGATATGTACAACAGCAAAGGTCTTCTTGGTACGGGTGTTGATAGGATGGGAGGATTCATGAGGTAAACTTTGAGCTCATCAAAGGATTTCTAGCAATTCTTGTCCCAAATGAATTCCTTTCCTCCTTTTAATAGCTCTAAAATGGCTTGCATCGATCAACATGTTGTGAGATGAACCTTTAGATGAATGTAAGCGATCGATGAGATCCCTAAGCTCCTTGATATTCTGTAGGGGAGGGATTTGTGCAATTGCCTTGGCCTTCTGTGGGTCTACCTCAATTCCTCTTTTGTTGATGAGGAACCTTAGTAATTTACCAGTGCTAACTTTGAATACAGATTTCTTGGGATTCATCTTCAGTTAGTACTGCTTTGCTCGACTTAGTACTTCTTTCAGTGCCTCAAAGTGACCTTCCCTTGTTTTTGATTTGGCCAAGATGTCGTTGACATATACTTCCATGCAATCGTGCATCATGTCATGGAATATAGCCATCATTGCCCTCTAATATGTGGAGTCGGCATTTTTAAGTCCAAATGGCATGACTACAAAACAGTACGTTACCCACAACGTGATGAACATTGTTTTTTCCTGATCATCTTCTATTATTTGATCTAATTGTTGCCAGAGAAGCCATCCATGAATGACAGCATCTCATATCCCATAGTATTGTCTACTAGTAGGTCAATGTGTGGCAAAGGGAAATCATCTTTAGGATAGGCATCATTAAGATTACGGTAGTTGATGCAGACTCTGACCCTCCCATCCTTCCTGGCCACTGGTACAATATTGGAGACTCATTTGGGGTACACGACGACCTTGATGAATTTGTCTTTGTGAAGCTTGTCGATCGCCTTTTTAACTTTTTGTGCCAGTTCGAGTATCAATCGCCTTAGCTTCTGTTTGATGAGCTTCACATCAGGATTCAGTGGAGTTGGTGCTCCACTAAAGTTGACTACAGCTTGGGCATGTCCTTGTATTTGAATGCCAGGACATCCAAAAATTCTTCGAGAATCTTTGCCATTTCAATGCGCTCCTCTCGATATAGGCTGGCACTTATGAGCACTGGCTTGGGTTATTCTGTGGTTCCTAGATTTATTTCCACGATTTCTTCTTCAACGACCTTAGTCTGCTCATCATATTTATCCATCATGTGCCAGAGCAGGTCTGAGTTGGCTTCCTCATCTTCCTCAACATTATTGCAGTTTGATAACTAATAAGCCTGTATATCTGCACATCTCCCAAACTTATCAAATTCCTCTATCAAGAAAACCATGTTAGCAGTAGCTAGCTCCTGAGGCATGGCCTCCATGTAATGACATACACGAATAGTTTTTGAAACAATGGTCGAGGACGACCGCAAGCCACTACTACTAACATGGTGATCCTACTTTCCCTTATTTGCAATAGAAACTAAATTATTTCTAGGAAACGAAAACAATACAGAATTAAAAAGTCTTTTATTTACTTGGTCTAAGAGAATGCCCCTAGAGTCAC
Organism: Posidonia australis; assembly: GCA_024699735.1. Taxonomy (NCBI): domain Eukaryota; kingdom Viridiplantae; phylum Streptophyta; class Magnoliopsida; order Alismatales; family Posidoniaceae; genus Posidonia; species Posidonia australis. Next base: position 11,673 of record JAMKQA010051588.1, read on the forward strand.
CTCTATCAGAAGAGGTTCAGGCCTTTCTAAGGGGACTCATCATTTCCAACATTCCCACCATCTTTGAAAGGCTCATGATTCGCTCCCTAATCTGGGTCACCATCGTTGGAGATGTTCACGTTAATATGGAGAACTTTTTTTATCAACCATTGGGACCCTATCAAATGTTGCTCGGTGAGTTGGCCCATCATAGGAGGTGGTTTTGGAGCCGTAGGTGAAGGGAGCCCAAAATCATAGGTAGTAGAGGAGGCATGCAATGGCTTGTCCGAAGGTGCGAGAGTCAACGTAATAAATGAGGATGTTGACAGGCTTGGTTGCTGTAGGAGAGTTGGTTGCTTTGACTGCTGCGGGGGAGCTGGTGAGTTTGGTTGTTGTGGGGGAGCTGGTGGCTCAAAGTGTGGGGGAGCAAGTGGCTCTATTTGTTGCAGGGGAGCTGGTGGCTCGGTTTGCTACAAGGGAGTCGGTGGCTCTGTCTACTGTGGGAGAGCCAGTGGCTCATAGTATGGGAGAGTCGGTGGCTCAATCTGTAAGTTGAGAGTTTCAAAGAGTCAGGGGATACTCTTGCCATCTTCTACGTTTGAACCGACGTCCTAGCATGCTTGGATACGGCCATGTACTCTTGTGGGAGGGTGTTTGGGTTCAAAATGCCCTTACTAGTGAAGTGATTCTTCAGGCCCCACCTCAGGGGTTGGTCATCCGAGAATTGTTTGAAGCCTAGTCCCACTTTTCCTTCTCCATCATATTCTTATATTGGCTCCTTTATTCCCTTTCCTTCTTGTCTGAGCCATTGGCCCTCCTTGTATCCAATTTTCCTCATGATTTCCCATCCAACATTTAGGAGAGGCTTCCTTGTTTTAGGAGATGACTTTATTTTGTATGTTAGCTTGGGCTTAGCCCATCGTTCTCTGAGTTCAACCATGGAGACTATATTTTTTCCCTTTTTCTGCTCTGGTTGGCTTTTCTCGCACGCTACCTTTGTGTGGTAGATACATCACATTTGCTTCAACCTCTTTGGCTGACACATTCCCCTTTAATTTTATAATCTTCTTGTTGTAGGGGAACTTCAGGCACTGGTGACGAGGGGACGAAATTGCCTTTAGGCTATCAAGCCACTGCCTTCCTAAGATGATTTGATAAGAAACATTCATATCTATGATGATTAGTTGGGTTGCGACTTGGGCTAGCCCAATCTTGATTTTTGTGGTCCACTTGCCATGGGCTTTTCTATTACTGTCATCATATCTGACAATCATTATATCTAAGGGGGTTAATGTGGCTTCATTCATGCCCAATGTTCTAATAGTAGATAGGGAACAAATGTTCATGGATGCTCTTATGTCTATCAACACTCTGGATACTAAATGATTATTTACAAGAAATTGTTACATTCAAAGGAGAAATCCTCCTTTATGGAGGTACAAGCTCATTGTTTGAGAAGGCGATGAGTGGCTCAGCAAATGCCACTGCAGCAATGACCTAGAGTTCCTCTACTAGCATATTCGAAGCCACTTGTGCTTTTTCAAGCACTCTTCTATGGAGGCTTGAGCTATTGACGAGGTCGAAAATGGAGATCCAGGCCTACGTCTTCTTGAGTTGCTCCAAGATATCATATTCCACTAGATTTATTCTTCTTGTGGCCTGCTTATCTCTACTGGTGGCACAATTCGATTTGACATTCTTCCTCCCTAGGTGATGGGTGCCGCTGCAGCTTCTGCCAAGTCTTGTTTTTGAACCAAATCATGTGGCATGGCAAAGACAAGCTTTTGAGGTGTGGCCTTTTTGAAATCCAACGAGTTTCCTATTATTGGCACTATTGGTGCCCAGAATATTGACAGTGGAGGGATAGCTGCAACTTGTGGTACCGTCCTTTCTTGGGAGCTAGAAGTTTTAAAAATTGCCAGCCTACAGGGTGATGGCTTAGCATTTCTGAATATTAGCAAAACTGACAGTGATGTTGCTTTGGGACCCCATAAAGATGAAGGGGTCTCTATTGGTGGTCTCCTCCATAGTGGTGGCAAGGCATCTTTCTTCTTTTCATCATGAAATGTTGCCACTTGTGGTGGCCTTAGTGGTGCAGGCCTCCAGAGTACTCCGAGGTGATGCGCCGAGATACTGACCACTTCGCCCTTGTATTTAAACTTCCATAGCTGATGGATAGAGGATGCCATTGCACCTACTTCTGCCAACCACGATCTTCCCAATGTAAGGGGTTAGAGCTTCCTCCTCCAACTCAATTACAGTGGCAGTGCTTGTTAGTGCCCCCACTGTAATTTCTATTTGAATTGTTCCTAACACCATTTTCTCGCTCTTATCAAAGCTGATGCATGTAAATAGAGTTTTGTCGATCCTTCTTTCATTTATCCCCAAGTACTGAAGGATGGGTAATGATGTGAGACTTCGACTTGCTCTAGTGTCTACCAACACTCCTTGCAATATGTAATCGTTGATGCCAACTAAGATAATCAGAGGCCTTTCTTGTTTGGACCATGGTAGGAGCTCGAATTCTATGAAGACGATATTCTTCTGTTCAAACTACTCCACAGCTTCTTGGACCAAAGCTAATGGGCTTTCTATCTCCAGGTCCTCCTGAAGTTTATCTATGGTGATAAAGTTGAATTGATCAAGGAGTTCAAGATCCTCGACTGTTAATTCTTCATCCTCGGCGGAAGCTTTCTCCTTGTCTTTGTCTTCTTCATCCTCTACTTCATTATCCCATAGTCATCAGATATCACTTCCCATTCCTCCTCATGTTGTTGGGGATCTTCATTTGCTATGGAGAGATCGTGGGTTGCAGAAGGCTCAGCATCCCTCAAAGCCATGACTTTGTGATTAGGGAGGGGGTCGTTGTGGACCTGCTGTTGTTGCCCCTCTCGTTGCCTTTTCCTAGCCCTATCTACCAAGGCATCCCATTCAAATATATCGGCATCCATCATGTCATAAATTAGGTCTCTAAAGGTCTAGCAATCATTGATGTTGCGACCTTGCCTTCTATGAAAGGGACAAAATCTACTCTGGTCACAATTTGGAGCATCTGGTTTGATTGGGGGAATGTTGATGGCCTTTGCCTCCATTAATTCTATAAACATATCTGCAAAAGAGACAGGGAGTGGTGGGTAGTGAACCTGTCTTGATCCTCTCTCCAGCATTGGCTGTGGTGGTGGCACATTATGGTAATTGCTCCTGCCTTCACTGTTGGCATTTCTTGTAGGGTTGTTGTTGGGACTGCCCTTGTTCCATTGCTGTTGGGATGGACTCCATTGTGGTTGGGGTTGATTCCACCATCGTTGTTGGGGTTGGCCTCATAGCTGTTGTTGAGGAGGGTTCCATTGTTGCTAAGGAGAGGTCCATTGTCACTAGGGAGAGCTCTAGCGTTGTTGAGGGGGATTCCAAGACTGCTGTTGAGGAGGATTCCATAATGGTTGGACATGATTGTGGCGTGGGTCTGGATAATGCTCTTGTATTACCCTTTGCTCTGTGGCCTTGGTGCATTGCTGATTTTGTTCAACGCTCATGTCACACCCTTGACTACTTGGGCCTTCATTGTTTTTCTTGGGTCATCAACAAATTCATGAAGGTCCTCCTTGACAGAAGTAGCAACTTCATACAAGGAAGCTACTGCAGGGTGGTATGCATTGACTAGCCTTTTTTTCATTGGTCCAGTGGTATTTGCAATGAGAGTTTGAACCACTTGTCTTTTTGGGATAGTGAGGCCTAATCTGGCTGCCATCTCACGCCATCTATTAGTGAATGTTATTCAGCTTTCACCCTGCTTCATGACTTCTTTGCTTAAGTCATGAAAAGTTGGCTTGGGATCAATTTTGTACTGGTACTCGGTAAGGATGAATTCTTGAATTTTGTCAAAGTTACTGAGATCTTCCTTGGAGAGGGTGAGAAACCAATCCATGGGCTTGCCCTTTAGAGGGTAGAAGAAAAGATGAATGACAATCCCCAAGTTGTAGAAGTACGGGGTCGACTCCATTTGAAACCGCACAACATGGCTATAAGGGTTGGTGGTCTGGTCAAATTTGGGAGTCTGTGGATACTTGAATCCTAGAGGGAAATGGATAGGAGGGAACCGACTCATATCAAAATTTGTTGGAGCCTGAGTGTGCACTCCTAATGCATTAAGCATCTTCCTGATTTCCTCCAAGCTGTTCATCCCAGTTGGTGGGGTTGGGATGTTGGAGTTTGATGTTTGCTGCTGGTAAAATGGTGGCTAATAGCTGGTGGTGATCTATTGTGGCTCGTGCTACAGGGGGTGCCCGATGGTAGTGATATCCTTGCGGTGGCTGGTTGCTTGGTGCTTCTTGTTCGAAGAGTGGATTGAGTCGTTCCTGATACTCGCAATGCTGGAATTGGTTTTGTTCTTGGAAAAAGGGGTTGACCCTTGATCTGAATCCTCTGTTGAGCGTACTGCCTTGCCTTTGATGGTTTGTGTCCTGTGGTGGGCTTCCATGCTGTCACTAGTGTAGTTCTTCAGAGATCTGGTCCTTAGCTGGCCTTCGTTGTCCTTCATCGAAAGTGGGTGGCTCTTGGAGATGGATTCTGGGTTGTTGGGATACCCCTGTTGTGTCGGGTGCATCTTTGTTTAGGAACTGATACATGGCTTTGTATTGGATTGAATCAGAGTCCATCACTTCTCCAATGATGGGATGATAAATGACATGGGTTGGCTTCTCCCCTGATGTGCAAGCCGTCTCAAATCTATCTGCACATAGTTGCTCTACTTCTATGATCTGGTTCATCTTGTGCAGCTTCAAAGAATGTGATGCCTCCTGAGAGTGTAAAATGCTAAGAATGAGGCATTCAACATACGACGCTAAAAAGTGGGCATTTAATGTAAGACACCAGAAATCGAGCGTTCAACACCTCTGGCTCTAATTTTCTTCCTTTCTCTCTCTTTTTACTCTCTTGTTCTTCTTTTTCTACTCTCTCTCTTTTGCTTCTTTTCTCTCTCCCTTTTGCCTTTTTTTCGTTTTTTCCTCTCTCTTTTTTTTATTTTTAATTTTTTTTGTTTTTTTGCTCTCCTTTGGTTTTTAGAAAAAATACAAGGAATTACAAGTGATTACAAAAAAGGCTATGCTTTCTAATACAAGTTTCTAGTATAGAAATGAAATGAAAGTAGGATTTCACTATTCAAAAGAAAGTCCCTGTCTAAAAAGTCGCACCTATTGCAATTATAGAGTGATAGCGAAAGAAATTCACAAAAACAACAACTGAAGTGTTGGACGTCGAGTCTGAGGCGTTTAACGAAAAATGCCCACTTTTAGACGTACAACGCTCTTGCCACAGAATCCCGCATAGCAACACTTTTAGACAATCATTTTAGATGTTTTTAATGTTTCCACTTGTTATTAACACATTAATCCGACATGACACTCAGGGTACCTAGGGTGTGGGTATGGCTACTTTTCAGGATTTGTCTCTAGGTCCTCACAATTGGGATCAAGATCTCCTTCTGGATACTGCACCCTATCTCAACTCTTGAGATTCCTTAGGGGAGCCTAAGCATACTTGGATCTCTACCCTGTAGAGGTAGAGTCTAGCGTACCTAGGATTAGTCAGGTCTCTCGCGTATTAATTACACTAGCATCAACAAACCATAGAAAGGAAGGGGGAAGAATACAATTCTTATATTAGGGTTCTAACTTGATTTTGCGAAGAGTTAAGGGAAGGAATAGTATCCCTTTGTAAAAGCAAGTGAAAATGCAAACGTTTCTCCCAAGTCCCTTGCAACAGAGGTGCTCAAACCTTGAGTAGTTATTTGTGTAGCCTAAGAAAAGACGTAATCAATCTACTTCCCAAAAAAGGCCAATCAAAGCATAGAGAAAACATGATTTTTGTTGGGGTTTTGAAAAGCACCGAAGGACTTGTGGTTCCAGTCCCTATGGCGGAAGCCGATCACCTCACACTACAATCCCAGGACCAGTTGTAATAAAAGAAAACAAGAAGAAAGTTTGAAAACAGAATAAGAAGTGTTGTACGCTTTAGTATGAGCGTTTAACATAAAATGCCATGATACAGGCATTTAACACTCTGATAGGAGATTTTTCAGAAGAATAGTGATTTTTAATTCAATCACTCTTGCTCATGAAAATCAGAAGCGAAGGGGGAGGTGATTGTAGGAATCTTAACACAATGAAAACCTTGAATCACTATCAAGAACTATGGTGTCTCAAAACACTACGAGGAATTTTGTCATAGTTCGGAAATCCATAATAAGGAGAATGGAAAGAAAGCACAAGGAGAAAAAATGAAGAAGAAGGGAGGAATGCTCACCTAGCATGGGGGCACTTTTAACCGTCCCATCGTGATCACCAGCTTGTGGATGCAAGGTTTTTTTAGGAGGAAGCGCACATTTTACGTACCTTAGATCCATTCCGCCACCTCGCTTTTGTCCCTTGTGTTGTATTTGTTTCCTTCACTCCACAAATGAAGGAAACAGTGTAATCGCCACTCTTGGTTTGCTTTCGTTGGCCCTCGAGAAGCTTAGGAAGATTTGAATGTTGTGGGTTGAGCTACTATAAGATAGCACTAGCGCTGCCTATAGGTTCCTGTACAATGTGAGCTTCTTCTTCTTTTTCTTTTATTTTCCTTGCAAAATCAAAATATAGAATATGCGGATTAATACGATGTAGTAAGCTACTCAACAAAGTGAATTATGGGAATGAAATAAGAAGAGAACTACTTACCTGATGGGTTTTATCCTCCTGGTTGCAACTAAACGTATATGCCTATCAATAACATTCAAAGTATGCCTGAAATGAAACATGAAAAAAGAAAACTCCCTTTTATTTATGATGCGTATACAGGATGCAAAATGTCGATGTGATGTGGTGAAAATCGACGGAAAGACTTAAGCTCAAAACCTCTATACTCTCTCTTTTTCAAAATTTCAGTCTTTTGGATTAGTGTAGGTGTCCTCAAAATTCTCCACTTTCCCCTCTCTTAATTCTCTACCCTCTAGTATCTCTTCAAAGGTTGGAGGTGCTCCTTTATTTATAGGGGGACGAGAGAACCTTAAAAAGGCAAAATGATTCGAAATTGGCAAGAATGTACAACTATCATCAAAGGTTTCCAAATTAGGGGCGTTAAATGCCCCAATATAGGTGTTCAATGTAAAACGCCAACTATTGGGTGTTCTACGTCCTTTCGATATTAGCTGCCAACTAGGAGCCTTTAATCCTAAATAAGGATTGATTAAGATGTGATTAGCACCTAATTACTCTACCACACAATTAGAGGAAGTCCAAACAAGGTAAGGATTCAAAAATCAAACTTTGCCAAATAAGGAAAGAAGGTCGACATGGAGGGCCTGGATAACAGGTGTAGAACACCCAATAATAAGCATTCAACGTAGAATGACCCAACTACATCGTACAACACCCTCCTCCAGCAATCTTTCCAAATATGGCTCAAAGATCCATAATCCGAAATTGAAGGATGTGATGGGTAGAGTTGGAATGTGGGCCAGGAAGGCCCGCAGGCTGGATCGAGCCTGGTCTGGTCGGGTCGGGCCGAGCCTCTTTTAACAAGCCATGGGCCCGACACAGCCCATGGCCTACTAATGGGTCAGGCTACGGGCCCGGTGGTCCGAACTAGGTCGAGCCGGTCCATTGGGCCAAAATTAAAATTTTAATGGCTACGGGCCCGGTGGGCCAAACTAGGTCGAGCCAGTCCATTGGGCCAAAATTAAAATTTTAAAATTAAAATTTTTTTCATTAATAAAAAATATTTTAAATACATTAAAAAAATACAAAAAATATTTTACATCTTTGTGACCATGGCAGTGGAACCCTGCACGACTCCAAGGTGCATGGAAACGCTTGAGGAGTCCTGATATGGTCACGACAAAGATGGTGAATCCGAAGAAGGAGACTAGACTCAGAAACACCAAAGAAAGATAAGAAAAGAATAAGGAAAAGGAGTCGCTACCTAGTCTTTTAATGGAAAGATGAGGAAAACCAAACACAAAGGAAAAACCTAAAGAAATTAATGCGAAGAAAACACATGTATGCTACGTGCCTAATGGATGTTGTGCACAAATCAATGCAGGCTAGAGAAAGGGTAAGGATTCTTGTCACGCATGTGGAAGGTGTTAGGCACCCCCATGCGCCCAAAGAAATCGGTCTTTCTAGGTTTCCTGCTTGCTAATGATCTAGTGTGTGTGTGTGTTTGTCTACCCCGAATGCACATGCCTAAGATGAATGCGAAAATATGCCAAATCAAAGAAAGGAGATGAATGAAAGAGAAATAATGGGGAAAATAATCTGAGGGACAATGTAGGCATTAAAAATGCCAATTTACTGTACGCCCTTGGGCGATGAGGAAAATCGTGAAAATCAGAAGTATTCGAAAAGCATTAGGCAAAACAGGGAAAACATAGGAAATCTGAGAAAATCAAATGAGAGAAAATAACTCTCATTCAGGTCCATGTCGGCATTGTCAAGCCTGTTAATGTATGCCCTCGGGCAATAAAAATCCAAATCAAATCAAAATCATGAAAATTGGAAAAAATATGGAAAATAAGGCGAAAAGCTAATTTTTGAAATAAGTTTGAAATGTATGCATGATGCAAGAACATAAGTATGAGAATATATGCATGGAAAAGGGTACCAAAATGTACAAATGAAAGCATGGGTGAAATTTGTAAGTTTTCAGGGGCCTTTGTGCAAAAAAATACATGTTCTTGGGTAAAGACTGAAGTTTCCAGGATTAAATCAGCAAAAATGTTTAAGAAAACACATTTTATGCAATTTTAAGGAAGTTGGTGGTTAAATGTGCAAAACTGTGCATTTTTGGTAAAATTAGGATTCCTAGGTCCAATCTGCAAATTTGCTAGCAAAACATGTGTTTAGTGTAATTTTGAAGAAACTCAGGGTTAAATGTGTAAAATTGTGCATTTTTTGTAAAATTAGGATTCCTAGGGTCCAATTTGCAAATTTACCAGCAAATCATGTGCTCAGTGTAATTTTGAAGAAATTTAGGATTAAATGTGCTAATTAGTGGACTCATGGATGAAAATATGAATTTCTAAGGTCTGATTTGCAAATGTTCCATAAAAACATGCATTTAGTTTAGTTTTAGTGAAGTTCAGGGCTTAAAATGGAAATTTGTGCATTTTTGAATAAAAAACCTGAATCTCCAAGGTTTGGTTTGCAAATGTACAAGAAAATCATATCTTTAGTGTAATTTCAGTGAAGTTCAGGGTTTTATGTGCAAATTAGGGACTTAAGGGGAATGAAAACTAAATCAGAGGATTTTATGTCAAAATTTAAAGCCTAAGAAATATTAAAAGAAAACCACAAGGATCACACTACAAATTTACAAAACAAAACATTGTTAAAATGATTTAAAAATGAATGCAGAGACTATAGACACCCTGATTTTGAGGTGGCTCATAGATAAATTTTCCAGATGTTGCTTTGGATATGCCAAACCCATACCCATCAGCTAAACCAACCAAAAACCTATAGCAGGCCTGCAACCCAATTAGAAATTCAGACAGGTTGGGGAGAGCACCAAGGTAGAGCACCAATCTGGAGCACCTGATTGGAGCACTACAGTGGCACACCTAGCTGGAGCACCAGGCTGGCGCACCTATCTGGCGCACCCTCCAGGCGCACAAAGCTGGTGCACAGCCACTTCTCAGGTTGCTGGCTGCTGGCTTTCAGCTTTCCACCTGCCATGTCTGTAACCTTCTGTAGACACCTCATTTTTTACCAATTTTGCAGGATGAGGATCTGGTGGCTGAGCTTGGACCCTGGTTGAGCCCATTTGGGCCCACAAACCCTCATTAGGCCATTTAATTCATGGAAACCCAATTGGGCCCATGAAGGCCCATTTAGCCCCACTTGGGCCCATAAAGGCCCACTTAGCCCCATTTGGGCCCATAGGGCCCATATGGGCCCATTAAGCCCATTAAA
>JAMKQA010051589.1:0-25506 GCA_024699735.1 Posidonia australis
TGGGTGACTTAGATGTCACTCACGCGTGCTGTGTGTGTTTCAGGTGCAGACCGCGTGCAGCCAGTTTCCGGTGCAGGAATCGGAGTTTCTAGCCGCGCTTCGAGATCCTAGAGGTGAGCCTTGGTTACAGTCTCTTTTTATTCTGTAATTAGTGTAATTAGGCTTGTGATGCTATTGTTTGGTAGCGTGCCCGGGATCGAGGCGTTACCGATACTGTTGAAGGTTTAAGGAGAATAAGTACCATTGGAGGACAAAGAGGTTTAGTAGCGTTAGATCACTAAAGGACGAGTAGTCACCTTAAATCAGAGGAGGCGGAGCTTCCAACGAGGAGAAGGAGGAGGAGAGGAGAGGAAAGTAAAGAGTAGAGAGGAGCAGCATAAGAGTGAAACGGGTAAAAGACCTGCGTGATAAAAAGATTTAGGTCAAATTAGTAAGGACAAGTCTTTGCTAAGTATTTGTTAAATTCTAATGAGGAAAAGTCATCACTAAATCCTCGCAAACTCTTAACGAAGATAAACCCTCACTAAGGAAAAATATCTACTTGCAATAAATAATGCCTGTATTCTCTCTCCAAAAAAGTTACAAACATAAATAAAGTAAATAGACAATTTATATTCATTTTCATCCCTAAATAATAATCACGAGGGTTTCATTTTCACCCATGCCCCAAACTTAAGAATGTAATATTTGATTTCTCTAAAGCTATTGGATAGATTATATTTTAGTACTTGAATTTGCAGTTAATTTCAAAATTGATACCAAACATTAAAACATAACAAAAAGGAATAAGTTTAAGACTTGATAGTGTTACGGGACTTTTCCATAGTGTAGTTGACATAATAGGAATTTTTTCACTTTCAAGGTCGAGATTTCAAGGATTTTCCTCATAGACTACTGTCTAAACTTTCCTAATTGGAGTGGATTACAAGGTCTCGCTCTAATCTAAGGTTTATTGATAAACCTAGTCAGTTAAGTTCCCTAAAGTTTACTTTTGTCCGTACGACAAAGCACCACGCCAGCATTGGAAATACTAGGCCAGTCAAAAATATCCGAATCATGGACCAAACTCATTTAGAGCGGATCTAAACTTGTCAAGACCTGCTTAATTTAAATGGGTTCAAATAGGTTGGATTCCAGCACAAATCATGAACCGTTTGGAAATTGGGACTAGACATGAAAATTAGGTCGGACTGGTCTGAACCCAGTACGGTCCAGGCCCATGTATTTCAGAAGTGGGTCGGATTGGACTAGGCCCGTCGTGGGCCTGCTTGGCCCACATGTCAGGCCCGTAGAGTAGGTTCATTTGGGTCCATAAATTAGACTGGACCAGGTCGACCTAGAAATTTAAAAAAAAACATACAAGAAACACCATAAACCGTGGACTGACTTGGCTTGACCCGACCTGATCCACCAACGGACCATGGACCGTGCAGGACCCATCAACATAGGCCCGACCCAACCCGATCCGACCCAATTCAGCCTATGACCCGGCCTAGTCCGGTCCAGACCCGATCGGACCTTTGCTTCTTGGATCGGGTCGGTCTGGACCGACATGACCCGGTCCAGTTGGGCATTTGTTTTTTTTGGACAGGTCTGTCCGATCCGTTCTGAATTCCATTCCTATTTGGGACCCACCGGACCACTTTACAATTTTATTTATTTTTTGATTTTAGAAAAACTTTAGGGGTTATTGACAGTCCGAGACACACGCACACAGTGTCCCTCCTCGCATCTTCGAGTCTGCTCTCTTCATTCTTCCTCTTCCCTGGCCGACATCGTCGCCGCCGCCTCGTTCTCACCCCACCGTCTCCTCCTCCAAGTCCTCACACATCCACCGCCGGGGATAGCGAATTCCAGAAACTGTGCGGAAAGGGAGAAGCGAAGATGATCATTCCAGTTCGGTGCTTCACCTGCGGAAAGGTTTGTTCTTCGAAATCCTAAGGTTTGGGAATTCTTCCCCTCGTTTCCTCTCTATCGCAAGGGTTTTGATGGGGGGTTTTGTGATTGGGCTTTGGGTGCAGGTTATCGGCAACAAGTGGGACACTTACCTCGATCTTCTCCAGGCGGACTACACCGAAGGGTGAGGGTCCTTTCCTTGTATCGTTGATTACTTCTCTACTAGGAGCTGAAGTTCAGCTATTGATGTGCTATATGTTCTGTTTGTTTGCAAGTTGGTTGTTTATGGTAGTACGGCTTGAGATGTAGAAGGGTCCTGTTTTTTTTTTGTTGACAAGACCTAGATTAGTATTAGGATTTGTTTTTAATAAAAGTGTGGTCGAAGTCGAAATCTTTCAAGAGTTGTGAATTTCAATCGATTCACTCCTTTACAGTATCTACATATCTAGTTTATTGTTAAATATTGAACTTCACTGGTATCTTATATTGAGTTCTCACTTGTGGGCCATGGTCTCCAGCTAATTTCCTAACTGAATGCAATTTATCCATGGTTATCATGAAAATACGAAGAATGTTATACAGAAATTAAGAGACTAATTCCACATGTTGCATGTGTTACCAAGAGGCCGTGGGGTCTGTAGCTGGAATTTCAGATCTGTGGGGACTTTTTGAATGTCATTCCTTGAATTATTATGTATCTTTTTTCAAGTCCTATGGGGAGTTTGAGCGCCACTCAATGCCACATAGTTCCATCACTGGCCTGAATTAGACAAAACTATGTGAAGAAATGTGTGATGAGAGATATTTGATGTGTGCCTGATAACTTCTATCGTTTGCACTGCAAAATTCCTTTTTAGGCATATACGTATGACAAGATGGTTGTTCAGTGAAGCACCTCTACTGTTTGTGAAGTTTGTGTTTCATTATACAGATGATGACATTTAGAATGTTCAAGGTTTAAACATGAAATCCAAAGTGGGTTGCCTTTTTATTTTGTGTGTACTACATTCAAATGAGATTTTTATAAGGGTTTTGTACAGTTGTTCAAATATGGTAAAAAGGAATTCTCTTGCAGTATCAATTCAAAAGTATGGGAATTAGGAAATGCTCTTTTGGTGGCAAGTTGTTTAGTGATGCTTGGGAAACTTATCTGTGACTACTTTGTCTTGCCTCTTTTTCCCGTGCCCAATTCTAAACGAGGATGTGACGCGATGGAATAAATACAAGTAGTATATCATATACTCTTAGGTCACATTAAGTCTAGCTAGTCATAGACATGCATGTATACCTATGCCATCAAATAGAGGCATTGTGAGCTTTCAAGAATTTTCTTTGAAGCTAAAGAATATGGCTATCTACTATCTAGTCATTTACATACACTATTATGCTTTCTTTTCCTCTGAAAAAGGTAAAAAAGATGAAGTTATAGCTTATCTCAACATCTGAGGGTTCATTTTATTCTCTTCCATTTAATAAAAAAGCATCTTAATCTGTAATAGGAGGTTTCAAGTTATGTTTAGAGTAGAGTCAAAATGGGATTAATTTACATAAATAAAAAGATAATGTCACTGCATCTTTGTTGGAAAAAAGTGTGGAGAATTAGCATTTTCATTAAGGACTACACTTATATAGGAATGAGGATTTTTTTAAAGTATGACTTCATTATACACTAGTGGCAAGAGTTCATCAATCATATTACATTATTACTTCTGCAATCAACTTCAATGTACAATCATATATATGTTCATTGTACATGGAACCACTCCTGTCAGCTGCTGTAGAACATAGAGGTTTGAAGGACAACTTGATAACTACCAATTTAGGGATTACTGGCATTTTATATATGTTTGATTCCACCTTAAATCGTAAAAATCCTTGTACTTGATAGTGTTGGAGCCTAAGATTTGGGAAATAAATATCATGTGAATACATATGTAAAACACCACAAATGTTCAGGAATTGATGGCATTATATGTGTCTACATCAGATATTTTAGGTGCATGTATGCAAATACTCTTGAAGGTACATGGTTATAGTCTTCCATTAGCGAGATTAATATTAGTGTAGAAGGCAACATTTTTGAAAGTTCAATGATTGTTGGATTGTGTATATAAATAGGATTAGTGAAAGAACAGAAGATCGACCATAGGGTACATGTTCAGTCGGGTCAGGAGTGGTTTCTTGGTGCAGCGAGAAACAATCGCCTTTTTAGAGTCACCCCAAGTTCCAGAGCCCCCTCTCCAACTAGCAGTTCACTGGAGTGTTCTCAATCAGTGAAGCCTTGCAGGGTCACTCTCAAACGGGAAGGCCTCCAAGGGTCACTCTCAAACGGCGAGGCCTCCCAGGTGTTCTCAATCAGCAAAGAAGTTGTTCTACAAATTTAGTTGTCATAACGACTACATTTTCATTAGTTTTTCCAAAATTTTGCCTAAACAAGATATGAATCATGCATTTTTCAAAGCCCTACCTATTCCTGAGTGTGGGTTCAGTGATTCATGCCATGTTGGATGAGCATGATATGTGGAAGATGCGGAGAAGATTTACATTCTTGAGCCCTATTATATTTGCGAACATTCTTTTCTCTTTTATCAAGCAATTAAGATGTTATCTGAGACAGGAAGTTGAAATTCAGATATTACTCAAAGTTTGATTATTTTGATTCATCTATTATAAGTTATAACTGATATAATCACATATATTATGTCCCAATACATAAACCTAACATATCATTAAATTGATGGTTGGTTCTAAGCATGAGCATTATACTTAGGTAATTACCTTCTCATTATGTATGGCATCTGTGATGGTCTTTAGATTGTTATTGTGAAATCAAACCATTATCTTTTGTAAAATGTTTTTTTATTAAATTCAATTAAAGGTCACCCTTGGTTATAATTGTTGTATTTGGATTTACGTAAATAATAAGTGTTATTGTGATTGTTATGGTGTCTAATTGCCTATAAATGTATACAAAAATTCTTTGTAATTACTTTCATCAATTCTATCATAGATGTTCCTATTTCTGTTTGTATTTGTTTTTTGGAACCCAACCTAACTGTTGAGGGCCGCTTATTTCTTAAAATAAGGATTTGTGTTTATTTTTTGGAAGCCAAAATTTCAAATTTAGGTTAATTATTTCTAAAAATATTATTTTCCGTTTGTAAGGGGAAACCAACTACTTATTGTGGGAAGAAAGAATCATATTTTCAATTAATGCCTTAAAATGCTCTTCGAAATTTATGGGTCACTTGGAATTATCACTTAAAATCCAAAAAAAATTGATAGTTTTTGTGTGCCTTTTGGGATCAAGTGGAGACCTCATTTAAGGAGAGCATGCTATCTTTCAGTACATGAAAAAGAAGCTTGCAAATCTGAATGTTTGCAGGATTGTTTTCCATGTCCTAACATTTCCAAATTGTGGAAAAGACAGCTGTTCTGAAAGGCCCGAAAGGCTTTCTCTTAAATGAAATCTTATATAAGGAATTGCAAGAATAATTAAAAGATATACATATAGGACAGAGATCTAGAGAGTGTGATAGTATGTACGATGTAGTGTTTGGCCTCAACTTCTTGGATTCAGGTGAATCACTGAATCATGTGGGATGCTGGTTTCTTTGAAGGTTTTGATTGGGCTATGGGTCTCCATTTTTCTCTGTGGGAAGATTATGATTGTTCTACCATTGCCTTTTAACCATGCACTGGCTGTAGTTTAAGATAACCTTTGCAATCTCCAATTTGTAATTCAGGGAAGGAAGGCATGTAAGCTGATTATTTTATACTATTCTGTTTTCATTTGTTTTCCTCCTTGTGGAATTTTTTGGACTTGAGTTCATATATAAAATTGCATTATCTTGTGTCTTACATCATTGCACATGAGATGCTTGTTTGAATGTGAAATGCCTATTGATTTCGTTTGGAGGTAGGAGCATTGTTTATTTTTGGATTGTCAAGGTCCTTCCCCAGTCTTGTTGAATGTAGCACCAGGTCCGAAGGGATCCAGGCCCCCTCTACATGGTTTTTATTTTCCAATGACTGGGGTTATCAGAAGTAGTTCCATTTCGACCATTCATTACCCATTCCATAACATTAATCTCAAGTCTCTACCTGGATAATTGATTGTATCATTCCAACAATTTTGTTAAGAAAGTTGACTATGCCTCAGTAAGGTACAGAATATAGTTTTACTTTTAGCAATGATCTACTGCTCCTGTTGATTTTATGAATCTGCTGAATTTTGATTGAAACTGATTGTATCTTGTTTGTCGAATTTTTTATGAATCCTAAATCTACTCGATTCTGATTACCGGAATAAGTTTAGCATTAGGTAAATTTGAGGAATTATGCGATTCTTCTGTATTTTTGCCCATTCGCTGCAAATTTGTTGTCAGATACTACCATAAATTATGAATACGCCTAATTGGAATAAACATGTTCCATTTTCTAATCCATTTATATTTACTAGTCTTCAACAAATTTCTTTATGTTTATACAGGGATGCTCTGGATGCACTAGGCCTTGTCCGTTACTGCTGCAGACGGATGCTCATGACCCATGTTGATCTCATTGAGAAGCTTCTGAATTACAACAGTAATTGCTCCAGTTCCCTCTTTCTTAGTTTTTAGAGATTTTTATCTTCAATTTTTGGAGTCTCAGATGGTAAATATACTGTGTTGTTCTCTGCAGCTCTGGAGAAAAGTGAGCCTAGCTGAACACATGGTGAATGGTCTTTGAACACCGTCCTCATCTGAGTGGACGGTGCTGACATGCATTACATTGCCTGTTACACTTGTGTATTAAGATCTGAGACTAGAACAATACTGTGGTATGCAATCATGCATGTGGCAGTTTGAACCTGGTTTTGGTTGGCTATGTGACAGTTGAAGTGCAATTAGACGACTAATTTTACACTGAAATTAGAATACTGAAAAGTTGGTTGTTATCATTATTAATATTAGGAATTTTTACTTGAATATCTTTGGAAGCATAGCAAATAATTCGTATACTTTCTAAAAAAACTTTAATTATTTATATACCTTTATAAATGATTGATCATAGCTACAATTTCCTTGTGGTTAATTGATGTTGGAAACGGGACATTATGTTTTTCTGTCGTTTAAAAAACTGAATTTGTCTTTATTGCTTGTATACTCTATGGAAATATAAAACTTGTTTTAATAAAGCACTCCCTTCTTCCTTCCTCAGCCACTCTTTTTCATATTTCCTACCTCCTACTCTCTATTTTGATGGTGTAATTGAAGATGCGGTTTGTGTTAGTAATTGTTCAAGTTATTTTGATAATGGTTATAGTATGTGTATGTTAGTCCTTAAATGAGTTTGTTCTCTTATTGTAGCCTACCCAAGTAATCAAATAAGATAGGATTTTTGGTTTACTTGTTTGTTGCCTCTGGATTTTACTTGAAATTCTATGTTACAAGTGCACTTGTTTGTACAATTATAGAACAATTAGAAGCATTAAGATGTTATAAATTGAAATGATGTATTCATTTTAAAGTTTCTTCACATACTTGTTGAAGCATTAAGATGATATATCAGATTTGTTTATAGCCAACCAATGACATAAAAATACATTGAAACGTAAATGATACATTCATTCAAACATGATTTCATAACTTAAAGATGTAAGTCAAACATTCATAAAATTACCTGTTTTCATGTCAACATTTAAATTATATCACTAACCATATGTTTTGTCTAATAAAGAATACATCTCTGGGAAGTAAAACAAAGTATCTTCACAAAAACACATCCATGATTTCATAACTTGATACTATTCAAAAAGACTATGGTATCAATCTATATCTTTACAAAAAACTTTCAAAAAGTGTTCATCTTCGCAAAAAGTTTCTTGTAAAGATAAAAACTTGGAAGGCAAAAACTATATCTTCACAAAAGTTTCTTCTTCACATGTAGTATCTATGCTATTCAGTATCAGGGCCCATGGTGTCCAATAATGTAGTTTGTTGCTCCTCTTCCTAGTATTGTCCTATCCATTTTCCTTATTGTAGGCAATTTTCTTGGTAGTCCCTCACTTAGATATGCAGTGGATGTGGATTCTTGAGAGAAAAGATTCAAACCTATATCGAACGAAGGTGGTGTGTAGGTTTGCTTGAACCTAAGGATGAATGAAAGTGGTGTAAGGTTTGGTGTAGGCATGAATCTTGCCATAAGTTCTACAGAAAACACAAAGAACATTAGTCAAACACAATATATAACATAACAATAAACCACAATAGAATTAGTCTTATTTACTTGGAAAGTGATCCCATCATACTATCTTCAAAAGTATAACCTCCATGTACACTCCATGTCTTTACAAGATGAGTTATTTTAGTAGGCTCATTCTTCAATTGCCTCAACTTAAATTTCCCAAGAACACTATAGGTTCTCAATGTATGCCTCATTTGGGTGATGTTTTCATATATTGTGTTCTCATCATTTTAGGTTTTTTCATATCCACATCAAAAAATCAAGAATGATAGTCTTGGAACTCCTATTGAGGTTCATATTCTTTATGAAAAGAATCATGCAAACTATGGTAACTATTCTCATTATCAACTTCAGCGTCTTACCCCACAACATCTTCAATTTTATCCTGTGTGATACCTTCCACACCATCTTCCCTTACGACACCTTCAATGTCTTATTCAAAGTCAAAATCCTCATCTAGGTTGATAACATTAATATCTTCCAATGCATCAGAGTTTTCTTTTTGTGTAGACCTTCTTCTCTTTTCTCCCTTACTAACTAATTCTTACAATGGCAGACTATTTTGATCCATTGTGACATAGATTTCAATAATTCTTTGGGGATTAGAGTGTTCAAAAATGACTTTCACATCTTCATCAATATGTAGGTGTCTATATTCCTTAGGTGTTAAATTGGAGACTTTGTAAACTACGTTCAAGTGTTCATCACTCTCTAAGTCTCCTGTGTCTGCCACTCTTTTTAAAATAAGACTCATGACTACATTACTTTTGGTAAAATAGAAACTCTTTTGCTACATTAGCATAGGTCTATATGTATCACCCCCTTTCAATCTAGTCCAATATCCTCCAGAAAATAGTTTCATAACATATTTATTCACATTATTGCGTAGCAAAATTTAATTGAAAAGCAAATCAAGACTCATTACTATCACAACTAGCTAATTCAATTATCCAATATATGAACTCAACATAACTAGACATGGACTAAACAATCATCCAATATATGAACTAAATAATCATGCTTAACAATCAATTGCAGAAGTATCATACTAATTGCAATATATGAACTAAATAATCATGATTGAAAAGCAAATCAATTGTAGAACTATCATAACAAAACTAATCACGTTCAAATCAATTGTGAATCCATTATGCTCTAATCATGTTTTAATAAAACTATGCTCTAATCATATGCTCTAATCATGTTTAAGACATTAAATTATCCAATATATGAACTAAATAGAACTATGCTTTAATCATGTATAAAATAGAACTAATTAAATTATCCATTATATGAATTAATCATGTATAAAACATTAGATTACCATGCTCTAATCAATTTAGAATATCTTAAACCCTCAAATACTTCAAAGTGAGAAACTTTAATATCAACCCTAATTCTAAAACCAAATCCAAAAACGTACTCAAAATCAAAATCGAAAATCAAACCCAAAATCCATACTTCAAACCAAAAGCCAAACATAAAACCTAACCCTAAAAGCAAACTCAAAATCAAAAATCAAAATAAAACACAAAATCAAAACCCAAAATCAAAAACTAAAACCAAACTCAAACCCAAACCTAGAATCCAAATGAAAACTCAAAAGCCAAACATAAGCCCTAATATGAACCGTAACCCTAAAACCAATCCCAATGTCAGAAGCCAAAATCAAAACCTAAAATCGAATCCAAGCCAAAAATCTAAACTAAACCCAAACCCCTATCATCCATTACTTCACAGAGATTCACAACCCTAACTAAATGAAACTCTTAACTTTGATTGAAGGAGACAAGAGGAGAGTCATACCTTTGTGCACTAGTTGAAGGAGTGTCAGTAGATCCTTCCAATGTCAGAAGCCAAAATCAAAATCTAAAATTGAATTCAAATCAAAAATCTAAACTAAAACCAAACCCCTATCACCCATTACTTAGCTGAGACTCACAACCCTAACTAAGTGAAACTCTTAACTTTGATTGAAGGAGACGAGAGGAGAGTCATACCTTTGTACACTAGTTAAAGGAGCGTCAGTAGATCCTCTTCCCAACCTTCTTGCTGAAGGATGATTGTGTCTTTGTCGGAGAGACGTAGGATGATTAGAGAAAAGAAAGGAAGGGAAGAAGCGAAGGGAAGGCACAAAGCCTTGGTTTAGAGTGAAATAAATATTTAGGAGTATTTTCCATGGGTTGGGGATTTGGTGGTAATGGTAGATAAGTGGAAGGGCAAGTAAGCATAATGTTTATTTTTTTGGGGGTATAGAAAGAATTAACTTATTTTAGAGGATATATGGGTTAGTCATTACATTTTCGAGGGTATTCAAGTAAAAATCCCTTATTATTATTAAGATTGAAGTGCTGGATGGAAGGATAAGCAAGTCAGATCATAATTACAGATATGTTCAACAACGTTATAACTTTTACAATGTAGTGGTAGTTAAGTGACTAGTGTTGTTGGCTTGAGCTATAGCCAGTGAGCAAATACAAACATCTTGTGTTGTTTTTCTCTTAACTAGCAATTGGGCATGCGCTATTTGCTTGCGTCTGTTGTCATATGTTATGAAACATGCTAATCTCTCAACATATTTATACCCTAACATCACAAGCCTATGGTGATTATATGCAACTTCGACTGTTAGCAAATTAGAGAGAAGAATCAATTTGGTTTGATCAAGCCCTAGTTCATCTTACCTACTAAGCGAACTGCTTATCTTTTTGCTGAATTGCCTGGCGGATCTAAAATTTGACTATTAATGTACAAATTAAGCATTAGTTCTATCCATGCTTGGTAAAATGCTGCCATCATGTTCTGTTGCACCTGTCAACCTTTTGCACAGATGATACAACACTATCATTCTCTCATCATGTTTCTATACATCCACCCAAAAAAAATGTGACTTGAGAAAAAGGAGTATTGTAGTTGCTCCTATGGTTAGCTTTGAGGATTCTTATTCATTATGATATGTCATAGAGTTTTTTCAACTTTGTAATTTTGGACGATTGTATATTTGCTCTTATAAACTAAGCGAAGAGAAAAAATAGACAAATCGACAAGTAAATTCCATTTTCATTTCTTTTTGGATATTTTGACTTTTTTATTACTCTTGAGTATCCTATTTTTAATGGTTCTATTCATTTTGTTTTCAAAGACATTGCATAGTTGCTGTAAGCGCTAAAGCCAAAGATGAGCATTTACAACAGGCAAATTAGGAAGATGGATGTAAAGCTTACAAGTAGTACTGACTCACATTGCCATCACCTATAGGGCATTGAAAGAAAGAAAGTCCGCTCTGCCTATTCAACGCTCAGTGAAAGAAATACTCACTGAATCATTAATCACATTAGTAAAGGCGAAGCAACTAGTAGAGCAATCATTGGTGGAACGATGTTAGCGGAATGTTTTCTGGTTGTTAAGATAATTATGTCTCTAAGTATAATTAGTATATTAGTGGGCTATTGTTTGCCATGTGTCATGTACATATTAAGCCAGCTCGACATCTTGTAATGGGTTTAAAAAACATCAGTTGTGCTTTTGTAACTGCTATAATAACCTTATCTTTTGTCTATATATACATGAGAGATCCATCGACATTAAATCATCTCCTTCCATCATCACTTCTCTTGTTTGTTGCTTTAGGTTTTAGGGTTCTTATATCTATTCTACCTATCTTATGCTTTTCAATTTGTTACCTCTCAACCTTATGCTTTTCAATCTAATATCTTTCTTATTAATCTTTTACCTTTTGTTGTTATAAATTATCACTCTCCATTTGGGAGGTTATTTCATCAAAAACTTGACTACAAGTTCCTTAAAGTGTATGGGTGTAGGTGTTTTCCTTTACTTAAACCTTTAAACACACAAAATGCAGTTCAGATCAAATTCTCATGTTTTTCTTGGTTACAACCTTTCACATCATGCATATAGATGTCTTCAAATGTCCACTAACAAAATCATTATTGCTAGACATGTAGTTTTTGGCGAAACAACTTTTCCTTTCCTTCATACTACTAATACCTCTATGGAATCTTCATCTCAATATGAATCTATCTCTATTTCTATTCCTCCAATTGTTTTGTGTTCAACAATTTCTTCTCCTCCCGTAAGATCTTCTACTGGAAATAATTCCTCTACTTCTTCCATGCCTTTATCTCTCGCTCCTCCTCTTTGAATTGTCTCCGTCAATTTCTACACCACCTTTATCTTCTACTCTTGATTCTTCTTCACTCGTTATTCCTCCTCCTCCATCTTCTGTTCCTCCTTTTCCTTCCGTTATTCCTTCTTCTGATAGAGCCCATGGTATGACTACTCGAGCCGAGAATGGTATTATTAAAAAGAAGAGTTTTAATGCCACAGTCCATCCTTGGCCAATAGCCTTGTCAATTACTTACAAAGAATATGAACCATCATGTTATACAAATGCTGCTAAACATACTTACTAGATAAAGGCAATGGGTGTAGAGTTTGATGCTTTCATGAAAACAAACACATGGACTTTAGTGCCTAAACAACCACATATGAATGTGATTGGTTGAAAATGGATTTATAGAATAAAAAAGAAAGCTGATGGTTCAGTTGACAGGTAGAAAATCAATTTAGTTGCAAAAAAGTATAATCAAAAGAAAGGAGTAAACTATTTTGATACCTTCAGTCCTGTGATGAAGGCCACAACTATTCGATTGGTATTAAGCATTGCTATTTCCAACAATTGGCATATGAAATAATTGGATGTTCATAATGCATTTTTACATAACTCCTTGCAAGAAGTGGTTTATATGACACAACAACAAGGTTTTGTGCATCCTGATTACCATCTCATGTGTGTAAATTGCAGTGATCATTATATGGCTTGTAGTAGTCCCTGTGAGCTTGATACACCAGGTTCAATGAATTTCTTCTAGTTTACAGATTTCTCACTTTCAAGATAGATACTTCTCTATTCATATACCAAAAGTTAGAGTTATTCTCTATTTTTTAGTCCATGTGGAGGACATTTTATTGGTGGGCAATCTTCAATCAGCAATGTAGGACCTTGTCAATTCCTTGGCCGCATTTTTTCCTATAAAAGATATGGGCTCTCCTTCGTTCTTTTTGGCATTGAGTTGCATAAAACTTCTTCTGGTATGTATTTTTCCCAATGAAAATATATATTGGACTTACTTGTAAAAACAAAAATGGATGGAGTTTGACTTGTTACTACGCCTATGTTTGTCTCTCAGCAAACATCATCAAGATCCCTATTCTAATCCTACTTTACTCAAACAAGTAGTTGGTAGTCTACAATATCTATCATTGACTAGGCTAGATATCTCTTCTAGTGTTAGCAAATTATGTTAGGTGATGCATTGTCCTTCTAATGATCACTGGCTAGCACTGAAGAGAATTTTAAGATACTTAAAGGGGACTTTACAATATAGGTTATTCTACTCGTTTAAGTCTCCTTTTACATTACTGGACTATTTAGATGCAGATTGGGCATCATGTATTGATGATAGGAAATCTACTACTGGCTTTGTGATTTATTTTGGACATAATTCCATATCTTGGTTATTCAAGAAACAAAACATAGTGGCTCGATCCTCTACTACACTAGATTCGAGCATTAGCACAAGTAGTGGCAAAAGTCACTTGGATTTAATCCCTATGTGTAGAATTAGGAGTTTTGCTTCATTCACTACCATCATTATATTGTGATAACTTGGGACCTTTATACTTAACAGCAAATCTAATTTTTCACTCCAAGATAAAGCATGTTGAGATAAATTTTCATTTTGTTCGAGATAAAGTATCCATGAAGGATTTAGTGGTGAAGTTTATTCCAACCGAAAAAGAAGTTGTAGATTTTCTTACAAAGGCCTTAACTAAATCTTCGTTTGTTCATCTTGGAGACAGACTCATGGTTGTTTCTCTCCCACGAGTTTGTAGGGGGGTGTTAAGATAATTATGTCTCTAAGTATAATTAGTATAAGTAGGCCATTGTTTGCCATGTGTCATGTACATATTAAGCCAGCTCAGTATCTTGTAACAGGTTTAACAAACTTTAATTGAGCTTTTGTAATTGTTGTATCTACCTTATCTTTTGTCTCTATATACATGAAAGATCCGTCGACATTGGATCATCTCCTTCCATTATCTCTTCTCTGGTTTGTTGCTTCTAGTTTTAGGATTCTTATCTTTGTTTTGACATTGGTTTGTAAGTTAGGAAAGAATGCCAAATAAAAAAGGATGAACAAAAAAAAATGAGTGTGACAATCATCGAAAAATCCATTTTTAGGAATAAAGCTCTTGAATGGTGTGAAATTACATAGAAATTAGAAAATATCAAATGCAAATAAGCATCAGCAAAAGATGAATATCATTTGTCAACATAATGGTTGTTCCAACATTTTATTAATCACAATTCTGATGTAATGATGGACTTCCTTACGACATTTTTGGACTAGTAGTCTATTTGAATGATCGGATTTTCTCTTCCTAATTTTCTAGGACTCTCTTGTGGCAATCATGTTGCTTTTCTCTTTGCATTTTCCTCTTGTAGACTTCTCTCATCGTCACAACTCTCCTACTCTTGATTCGTCGTTATTTCTGCAATCACCTTTGGCTCTTTCATCAATTCTGTTCTGTTTCCTCGCAACCTTCTTAACTACCATAGATGTTAAGTCACACACCGGCCAATTAAAACAAATATATAAACCTGATATGATCTTGGACTTCTCTACTTATAATTAATTGATTTTGGATTAGATGTCCTGATTTTAATACCTTAATGTCCTCTCCTACTATTACCTATTGCACTGACATGCCTTTGGATCTGAGATCGCTACATTGCTTGATGGATTGACATGTAAGAACAAAAACACATCAAGCATGAAGTTTTTAGAAGAAGATTGTATTGACATCAAAGTGTGAAAGAATCTGTTTTTTTCACTTACTTAGTGGTGGTCTACCAAGTGTTTGATTGAAATATATTTTAAAAACCGTTTCCAAAAAAAAACTATTCAAATGGTTCACTATGCAACAATTAGTGTTTAAAAGCAGAAGAAACTGGCCTCCATGGCTAATGACAAAGACGGGAGAATTAGGGCTGTATTCTATTTATGTTTGTGTATCATAAGTACTTGATTAGTGAGATCAGATAAATAAATTAACACCAGGTACATATAGTTATATTTCCAAGACAAATTAGTACAAGTAATATATTTGGAATTTTGATTAGGCGTATGCTTCTACTGAGTGCGAAATATTGTGATGGGTCTGCCAAGTGCCAGTGGGTTTCAAATACCAAGATCTATGCTCTTGCTAATAATGTTTAGCTACATTATGGAATAGAGACACCATAAGTAGAGAATAAGAGCACAGAAGAACTTCACAACCTTGCATTGTAAGAACGCTAATGGTATATCTAAACAGTTGTTTGCCATTCCCACTGTGACTCTTTTCTTCATTTTTTATGTTATTAATGCCACTACAAAGAACGTAAAAGAACAAACTGGGTAGTTTTATTTTTCCTTAAGTTTGTTTTTGTTTGAAAAGATAAAGCAACTTTTTAATTGTACCAGCAAAGTAGATGTCTTCTCCTTATAATAGGATTAATTTCCTTTCTCACCTTAGGTTTCTTCAATGTTTGCCATCAAATCAGTATTTGTGTTTCCTGGAGTTAACAAAGTAGCCACAGATACATATGATCCAAAAAAGAAGAAGGCCATAGACAATGACTCATTGTCACAGTGGCTGGGAGAACTTTAAACTTGCCACAGGTCTCGGATTCGAATCCTGAGACATTCACCTCTTACTATCTCAACCGTTACCAAAAAGAAAAGAAAAGAAGAAGGCCATAGATAAAGATTAAGATCCAAATGATGAAAATATGAAGAAAATTGTTAATATGAATTCCTCTACTTGAACTACAAGAATGTACTTTACATATTTGTTTTTTGTTATCGGTTTAGATTAAATTTATTTTTTTATTTTTTTGCATACCCCTGGATACGAACTTGGGGGGCGTGGCGAGTTTTGCCTTCTCCAAACCACTGTGACAATGAGGCATTATCTACTTTACATATTTGTTACGAAAAACCAAGACAGACATAGATCGAGAGCAGAAGAAGAAACAAACAATCATATACACAGAGAAAAGAGAGAAACGATTTATGTGATTCACTACGAAGGACTACGTCTACGAGCGACGGCAAGGAGAAAATTTCACTATTCTTCAAGATGTTACAAGGAAATGAAGAGAAAGACTAGAGGAACAACCATTACATCTGCCACAAAGTTTACAATGGAATAAATTCTCTCTTGACACCCTTCATGACAACCAAAGCTCTTTTTTGTCACTCGAAGTACTCTGCCTCTACCACTGTATTTAAATCCTTCATGACAACCAAAGCTCTTTCTATCACTCGAAGCACTCTACCTCTACTACTGTATTTAAATCCCTTGTCATCTAGTACCATCAAGGATATTAAATTCTTACCCAACTTTGAAATGTATCGAACATTGATCAATGTTCTCACAATACCATCATGCATTTTGATATGAATGGTACCACTACTAATCGTTCTGCAAACGACATTGTTGGTCATAGAAACATTACCATCGTCAACCTTCTCATAGGTTGAAAATCATTCCCTGTTCGGACACATGTAATGTGAAACACCAAAATCCAATATCCAACTGTCAATTGGATATTGAACATCAAAAGTAGTAAAGGCAATGCCTGGTTCTAATGAAGAATCATCCTGTACCACAACAACAACTGACATCTTTCACTTCTTCATAGAACAATCAACTTTCCAATGACGTGGTTCCTTACAATAGTTGCATGGTCCTTAGATTCGGATGTTTACCTTTAGACTTCGACTTTCTTTTATCTTTCTTGTCGTTTTTCTTAGAACGTCCATGACTTTTGTCAGGACTTGTCGCCATAAGTCCTGAAGCTGAACTATCAGCACCACTACTCGATGCCATATGTCGGAGTTTTTTGTGTATGTAAAGTAGATCTGTCCTCTTCCAGAGAAACCATCTCCTTTCTGATAACGAAGAATTGAACAACATTCTCATAAGACAAAGGAAGAGAAACTAATAGAAGTAGGACAACATCTTCGTCCTTTATCTTAACGTTGATGTTCCTCAATTCTATTAACAAAGTATTCAATTGATGTACATGGTCTTTTAAAAACATATCTTCTTTCGTGCGGAGGGCAAACAGACGTTGCTTCAGAAGCAACTTGTTGGTTAAAGATTTCGTCATATACAAACTTTCAAGCTTCAACCACAGACCGATCGCAGTTTCTTTACCTACAACCTCGACGATGACTTCATCAACGAGACAGAGTAAGATCATGTAGTGTGCTTTCTCCTTTTGCGTGGCCAATTCTGCTTCATTGATCCCAGTAGACTTCATTTTCACTAACAAAGACTATATGCCTTGTTGCTTTAATAGAGTTCAAATCTTAATTTACCAGAGACTAAAACTGTTCTTCTCTGTGAACTTCTTGATCTTCACGTTGTGTGACAACATCTTTTCTTGTACAGATGAATATGAAAGTTCTGATACCAATTTATTGTATACATTGCCTTATAGAATTGAACTCGACGTTGATTGTCAAAAACACAATGTTCGTAGAATTCAAGGTCTACTACCTTGTGACCTCCTAGAAGGCCTTGCTTGCTAAGAATTGTCATTCCATTCTCACTCAGATGCTAATCTGATTTTGACTACTCTGAAGGAGATACTATTGCTATGGAATCTGTCACAATGGATTAAATACGTCCTAGCCTCAATGGATTTTTTTCATAAAAAAATTATTCAAACTACTATTGTACTAAGATGCCAAATAAAGATTACTAGCTATGGCAGGTGATGGTTGGAATGCACCATGTCAATGTCGTCTTCTTCTTTGGTGACACTACAATGAATTCGTTGGAAGGTTTCCTTCTTTCTCCGTTTTGTAATATTTATGGCCTCTAACTAGTCATTATTTTATCTTCTTTTCTATCTACGCTTTGCAAGGTCTATGGCACCTCACTTTTCCATTTCTTTTCCTTTAGTAAGTTATTTCCATCGCTCCAAATCTCATATTTTATGTTGTGGACTTCAGTCTGTCTGTTTTTTTTGGCATTGGTAAGTAATATTAGATTTTTAATCTCAAGGACGAAAATCCAAGAAAATCAAAGATCCAGAGTATCACAAAATTACTTCAGTCTGTCTATTTCCAGAGAGTTGTCCACTCCTGCATCTCACTTTAGTAAAATCAACATACTATTTCCCTTCATATTTTTGAATGAATCTATATATGCACTTTGACCTTTTCCCTTTCAAAAGGTAGCCTAACCTATTTCTGGATTTATCTTCACCCTGTTCTCCTCTATGGTAAGAGACTAAATATAGCTATTTCCTAACATATTTCTAGTTATTCCACTCTACCACCTTTCTTGATTCTTCCATCAATGATTTTGTTGGTACTCGTCAATAGGAATAATGCACTTACCATGCTATGCCTTTTTCGTCTTCTTAATAAAATTGAAGCATTATGAGTTATCAAGGTACTTCCCCCATTCTTACCAACTCATGTATAAGCAAGTGGGCAATCAGGTTACACCTTGTGAGGCCCCCCACTTATACCAGGAACGATAAGAAAAAATTGAAATTCTAGGACAAAATTAACTTGGCTTCGGGAGAATTGTATGTATTTTTCATGTTCTTCTATGGCAGTATTCTTGCATCTTTGGCGATTCATACATTATTTCCAAATATGATATTTTCTTGAATCTGTAATTCTGTTGTACAACTACAATCGACTAGTTGGCTGAATTGATTTTCTTCTATAATAATTAAAAAAAGCCATTATCTTCACATGTATATAATTTTATCACTTAAAGAAACAACACTGAAATGTTGATAGGAGGATAACCAAAACTGCTTCTACAGAAAGTATTCTGAATAGATTGGACAAAAGTGCTTATTAATGAAGTAAATCGAATGCAAAAGTAAATAGTACAGAAAAAAGTTATTTTATCAACCTCCGCATTGATTTCATTATGTACGTGTCAGAGCATATCTGTATTTATATCATTTCCATAAGTTCAGCCTATGCTCAAACATAAACAAATGATGCTCAAAGCTTTCCAATAAGTGCTGCTCCAGCAACCTTCTCTCTCACCTTTTCTTTTGATTACCACCTCTGTAATTAAGCACCATGAATTCAATTTCAGTTTTAGTTGTTATTGAGTAGTTATTAAACATCATGAATTCAATTTCAGTTTCAGTTGTTATTGAGAAGCCTCTGATTTTAATAGTGATAGTCAATTAAAACAGTGATCCTCAAAAATAGACAAAGAACTGCCTTTTATTCTTTAATTTATACCAATTACCAACTCGAAAGAATGGAGCATCACAAATGTCATTGAAGACTGCAGAAGCCTCCATAAAAATTTTTAGTCAATAACACACCAAGATGACAACACGCATCGAGAAGGACAAAATGTAGATTTACAACGCAAAATGGTACATCCAACATAAAAACTCAACTTATCATGTTTTCAACCAAATCATAGCATTAGAACAGTTTAACCGCACTGATCAAAAGCAATATAAAACATAAAGTCTTCCAATAAGCAACACAAATCCCTGAAATAAGTATACAAAAAGGCATGTACACCATGACCAGAATAGAGATCAAACTTGACATGTAAAACCATAACAAACCTGCCATAAAATGACCTGTATGGAGAATAATTCCTTCAAGATGAGATCTAATTAATGGAGAAGCTGGCAGTAATAGCATCGATTGATAAACATATTTGAGAGGATTAACGTATATTGTCCCTTAGATAACCTGCTCAATTGAAACTGAATTGAATCTTCACAGTGAAAGGACAGTTAGATGTGCACTAACATATTTAGAGGACAGTTGAATGTGTACTCTTAAATCGATCAGTGCAAGGGTGAGAGCAAGCAAGACTGTTAGTATGGCAGAAAGATTCCTAAAATTGTTGCAGTTAGAGAACACAAAATTCATTTAGGCTAAAAACATTGCAATGTGAATTTGAATTTGAATATGAATATTAAAGAGCATTTAGCTTTTACAATCATGCCGAACTAGATGAGACAAGATTCTGTAGTGAAATTGGATGAATGCTAAATTAATCTTAACAAAAGTAAATAACTTTAATCTGATTTACTTAAACAGGCAGTGAAATCAAATTCCACTTGATTGGCACAAAAGTTTTAGCACAGGGCAAAAGAGAAGAAAGTTTTAGCCCAAGTTTGACATGAGCATTGTTTATATTATGTACCAGTTCATAGCATGTATGGATTCAAATCTATCTATAAATTCATGTCTAAGCTTCCGACTTTAACAAAAGATGCCACAACAATCAGTTTGTTACATCAAAAGCATCCTGGCCAATTCTTAAGCACCAAGCAATAAACAACCAGAAAGAATGAAATGAAGGTTTCCATGACCATGTATAAAATGACACATGAACTCGACTTAAAATGTTTTCAAGAGGCATACACCATAACCACCATTGAATTGTGCATTTGTAGATTCATTAGTCAAAATAATTCACTAGCCAAAAAGGTTGTGCTACACAATACAATGTGCACATTTTCAGATAAGTCAAAACAAACCTAATAAAAGTTTACAAGCACAGAAAAGACAGATCAGAACAGACTACAATGGAGACTAGCGACAAGCAAAAGAAAAAGTGCATATGACATCACAACATGTACAA
This sequence comes from Posidonia australis, assembly GCA_024699735.1. Classification (NCBI taxonomy): domain Eukaryota; kingdom Viridiplantae; phylum Streptophyta; class Magnoliopsida; order Alismatales; family Posidoniaceae; genus Posidonia; species Posidonia australis. The sequence continues at coordinate 20,857 of JAMKQA010051589.1, forward strand.
GTCTCCAACCAAAACATAAAACATCCCTGAGACACCTGACATGCACAGAGAAACATACCAGGAAGAACATGACATGTATGAAGGGTAAATCCTTCAAGTAGTAGCCTTCATAACGTACATGACAAGTATAACACTATCCTGCCTGAACATGTTTAAGGGGATCAGCATATTATCCTTCATTAGATTGACACTTTCCCAGGATCTAACATTCTTAATAGGACCATCAGTATGTAAATTGAAGCCATTCTCTTTCACAGTTATCTTGTATGTGTAATGCTCCCGCATAAATTTTGGATTTATGCAACAAACCACAACTGAAACTCCAGTTGATGAAATGTAGTGGCTAAGGATGAGTAACAGAGGACCATCCTCTCCTTGTAGGCACTGCTTGCTCAGTGACTTTTCTATCCAAAAACCAACAGGCTTTCCATATTTAAAGGACTTTATTTTGGCATCTTTGTGTGCATTATTTATGTGTACCGACAACTCTAGTACAGGACAATTGAAGGTGCAGTCCAATATGGGGCAGCGCAAGGGCGAGTACAAGCAAGATTCTATGTGTGAATGCCCATTTGCAAATGAAATCTTCTCTTGACACCCATTGTGAAAGTATTTGCAAGGAATTTTAAGGCTCTCAATGACCTTTTCCAGGCCAAGGCATCTGATCTTCCCAGTAGTGCTATTGCACAAGTGACAAATATTTCTCATTTCCTTGCAGCATGAAGAGCACGTGATGTGCCCATTTTTGCACTAACATACAGAGAGAGAAAAATAGATAATTATGTATGAAATGAATTGCATAGCTCATAAAAAGGCAATCGATTTGATGAAATCCTTTTCTCAGTATAAATGTTTCTAAATTCATTGATGAATAGTTAGGCTTACATACATAGATTGAGTCATGGTGCCATGTGAGAAGAAATTGCATGTTGTCTCTTCTTTTGTATAGATATCAGCAACTAATATTATGTCAAAGCAATTCAAAAAGTTTGAAGGAACATACTAAAATAATTTCACACATTCCTGTTCTTAAAGCTCTCAACACCCTCTACATATGTTCCTAAAAAGATGAAAATGTCTTATCACCAAGAGCCAACATGTTGTAGATCCAATCATCTAAATTTTTTGAATTCCTAATCAAAGGAACTTAAGATATCAAAGGACTCATGCTAAATATTTATGAAACCAAATAGGATGTAAGATTGTCTTGCATGGGATCAAATATTTTACTGTTTTACCAAAAAACTTAGAAACAGACAAAATGGAAAGGAAGATCAAATCTACACTGTTAACAAATAACCAGAGTAAGCTTGACCCAAGCTGAAGATATGATTGACGACGTTACTATTAGATACTAGTATATGTATCATGAATACTCCTTTGCTGAGAATATTTGACTTCATACAGAACTTAAATTTTACCATGAACCATTTCAAGATGTGGTTCCAGATAAAAACAAAAATAAGTATCTTTCACACTTCCCGTAAAAAGAGAGTAAATATTGATACTTGGATCCAATAAAAAAAGATAGTAACTATTAACAACTTTCAGAAGAAAAAATTAAGTTTAGGATGGAGTCCAAGATGAAATAAAGATGATGGTCCCAAGTTCCCAAATGTGGGAAAAAAATGCTCATATGATTCTAGAACAACAATCATTCCAGTGGCTTGAGAGACATAAGACAAAAAGAATGAACTCCTAGAATAAGAAAAAAAAATGATATATGATGATAAATATATGTCAGAGATATGTGTCAAAAACCAATATCCAAGACTCACTTCAATTTTCACTCACACCATAACTTAAAATATATGTCAGAACAAAGGAAAGAACAATTATTCACTTAACAAGAACAGTCTGAATTTCAATCACTAGTAAACCACGTGAATACAAAGTAAGAAATGGATTTTTATTTCTAATTGACTCTGCAATCTGCATTCAAAGAAGAAAACAAAAAAACCACTCTATTATAACTTCTGAGGGGCCTTACACAGGAAAAAAAAGAGAGGAAGTAACTTCTGACTTGAAATTGAGATTTTTACGTGGCTTGTTGTTCATGAAACATGACAAGATACTCACTAGGAGTAACCATTTTCAACACAATATTAATCTACCTTTTATCAAAAGAAAAAAAAAAGTATTCCAACTCCATGAAAATTTCAATTCTGTGTAGGTTACATGAAATAATCGATCCACTAATTTCATCCAGCACACAACAGTAATTCATTGCTACTCACAACAGTGAGAAAGCGAAAACCAAGCAAAGGCATGGTATTGCCGTTTGAACATACCTGAAAAATAGGAGGTACAAGGGACTTGAAGCAATTGGTGCACTCCAAGACATCCAGATCCATGGTGACATCAACAGCTCTATCCTCCTATGCATTCTTCTTCCCCTCCTCACCATTGCCAAATGATGGAAAAAGGAGTCGTCTCGACAGTTTTCCTTACACAAAAGCAGAGCAATAATGTGCAGCGTCTCCAAGAAGTGATTGGTGCATGGAAAATGACAGAAGGCGGCGTGAAGTGACTTAAAGTAACAAGAATGATGATCATTTGCAGGAAAAAAAAACATTCAACGAGAGTTTGGATATGGAACAACTACTCCCATTAGTCCTGGTAGATGTTGAATTTAAACAGAGAAAAACTTTAAGTAATTCAGTTCACCAAAGATATAAGTGATGTTATAAGTGAAAAAAAAAGAAGGAAAAAATGAACTAACTGTTATAAGTGATGTTGGAATAAGAAATGTTTAATCATAAATTTAAGCACATGAGTAAATTCAAGAAATACTACGATTGGATTTTTTTTTTTCCTCATATCCAACATAGACTAAAATAATAGTATCTTAAGTAATTATCATACGTACACAGAAAAAATTAGCACAAGACATAGGAGAGACTTGAGATGTACAATGAGGATAATTTGGTCTACCTGAGCTGTTATCTAACACAGGGCAGATCTGAATGGGCTTTCGATTGTAAGGTTGGGGTTGGGCACACCAATTTTTTTAATGCAGTAGAGTTTTTTATGACATCTTAAAGTCTAAGGGTGTAGATGTAGGTTACTCACTCCTAAAACAATACTTTGCACTCGACCTGAGTGAGCCAGTCAATGATTAATTAGTAGTCAATTCTCAATTGGTTTTTCTCAACTGGAGATCTGGAGTTGTTCGACAGAGATCTGGAGATCTCAACTGGTTTTTCTCAATCTACTTGATAAATCAGTGCTTGGGTACTTGGATTGGGGGTGTTCAGCGGAGATCTGGAGATCTGAGCACTCAATTCTCAACTGGTTTTTCTCAATCTACATATAATCCTCTCCCTATCTCTCTGGAAGTGGGATTTTCCTTTCAGGTAACAACATTGGAAGTGTCTAGGTTACCAAAAGTTGTTATGAGAATTATATGTTCGGAATTCGGATTGAGGTTGTTAGAGTAATCGTATGTTATACAATCGAGAGTTTTGAATCTTTTGATAGAGGGAGCATGACCCAATGGTCATTTCTGTGCAAGTTCTGTTCTAGATAAGCGTGGTTTTAGTTGTCCTCTCAAAAATGGTTCAGTTTGGACTGCTTTCCATCAGTTGTTGGTATGTAACTGCCTGCTACTGTGATATGATTGTTTCATCCTCTATTGTGAACCACTAATTCTAGATTTTGCATCAATAGTTGAAAGATCTGATTCCCTTCTAATTGTTACATATTTATTATTTACTTTGAGGAATTTTAAGATGATATGTTGTAACCAGGATTTGATGATTGCCTTCTCTTAACACTTTCTCTGTGCAGATCTGAGTTACCGAAAGGATGGTGAATCCAGCAGTTACAATGGGAGCTTCAGTAATCTCTACTGTCCTTCGACCGGCGGTTGACCGGGCCATGAAGGAGTGTGAATACATGTTCCATATCCATAAAGAGATCACTAAACTCCAAAACAAGTTGCCATTGATTGAAGATGTGCTCCAAAATGCAGAAAGGGGACAATTTGCTGATGATGGAATCCGTCGTTGGCTCAGACAACTTGATGTCATAGCTTCGGATGCAAAGAGAGTGTTGGATGAGCACGCGACAGATGCTGCTGCAGAAAGGAGGAATGGACGCATGAAACGAGTAAATGGTTGCTTCTTTTCTTGCTTGACTTGTTCATGCACTAGATTTCGTATTGCACATGATATCAAAGACATCAACGAGAGATTAGATGATATGATAGAGCAAAGAAAAATTCTTGAGCTCAGAGTATCAGAAGAAACCGAAAGAACTGTGGCTACTAGACCAGAGGCTGGCGGTTTTGATGATACAGAAAATTTATTCCTTGGAAGAGACCTGCCTAAGAAAGCTATAATGGCAACACTGTGGAAACCTGATGATCGTGCACACTTTTTTCCCATTTGGGGCATGGGTGGGATAGGCAAGACCACACTTGCACAATCCATCTACAATGATGACAGCATTAAGGATGAAGACTATCCGAGAAAGAATAGAAAGTGGTTTTCTGTCGGAGAAAAAGAGTTTGATGCTAAAAAGCTAATGAAAGAAATAGTTGAGAAATCAAATGACACCAGTGCTAATGTTGCGGCTCTTCAAGAGGATCTTGTGCAAAAATTCATGGGGGGGAGATTGTTAATTGTTATTGATGATGTATGGAAGATT